>JADDON010000230.1:0-18087 GCA_017140175.1 Fusarium staphyleae
CCCGGCATGCCGGGCATGGCCCCTCAGCAGACTGCCGTCCGGAGCAGCAGCACCACCAACCTCTGGCGCCTTCTGCACGCCCTAGTTGCTCTAGGCCTGGGCCTCTACATCGTTATACTCACCCCCTTCACCGGCAGCAAGGTTGAGCGCGAGCGCGCCGCCCTTGCTGGCACGAGCCCCGCGGACCCGCTGACAGCCGCCGCGCAGCCCGAGCTCGAGACGGAGCTGGAGCACCGCAAGCGCCTCTTCTTCTGGACCTTTGCGACGGCCGAAACGCTGCTCCTCACGACGCGCTTCTTCCTCGACAAGAGGGGCAGCCCGCCCACGGGCGTGGTGGGCACCGTGCTGGGGTTTGTGCCGCAGCCGGCAAAGGGGTACATCGAGATTGTGATGCGTTACGGGCAGATCTTCACGACCGTGAGGAGCGACATTCTGGCATGTGTATTTGTGTTGGGGGCTGTGTCTTGGTTTAAGGGGTAGATGCCCGACTGTGAAATGCTTAGGCTTGGAGTATTAAACATGATTCTGGAGTTATGGATCAGCCTCGGAAGCTATTTTGTGATTTTATCCTATGCTCTGACTGTTGAGTGAACGGAATAGTCCTGGGGGTCTTTATTCTGGGTTTGTGCTACACTATGAACTTGGAAAACCTCTTCTTCCAACATGGTATCCACATTGTATTAGTTGGCATGTATTAACTTATGCATTACATTAAAATGTATATAGTCCTCTCTACGGAGTACTATCCCATATATCGCTACCTGGTATATGTAATCAATGGCCAAATACTAGAAACGCCTGTTCTCACTCTACGCTGCGAAGAAGATCATTCATTTGCCAAGAACCATCTTCAACAAGTTTCCAAAGACACCCCTCACTCGCGCAGGGTTCTCTGAAACACATGTAAAGACAATAGCAGTACTAGCCGCAAACACCAGCCTCTCTCGCCACTGCTTGTCCAGCGAGTATCGCCTAGGCAAAACAGTAGCCATGGCACGAGGGGCGACGAACAAGGCAATGTCTTTGCGACGGCCTGTTGTCTCGATAAGGATGCTCCAGCCGCAAAGGAGGCAGCCGGTGCCGACACAGATACCGCCGTCCATGTGCTGGCGACGCTCGATAGTTGTGCCACCGGGGAGACGGGGTCCAATGCGCGTGCGGCTCAGGCATACTCCGTAGTAGAAGAGGGCAATGAAGGTGGCGAGGAAGCTGGACGAACGGCATGAGGATATGATGGCTCGGCGGAAGGCCTTGAGAGAAGGGTTACGGAGGGCCAGAGCAAACGTCAGGGGTACGTAGGTAGCCATGGACCACCTCCAAGCTCGGAGGAAGCGGCTCACAGCGTGATACTCGCATGAAGGACCACTCGACATGTGTACCATCTGACAGGGGATGGGCACAACAACCGAAGGATCTCCCCATGAGAGGGGCCAGCCGTAGTCGGCGCACATGGGCTGCAGCAGGTGTGACTGACCCGTTTCCTTGCCATATTGGAACTCGCCTGTGTGACAACGGCGAAGGGCGTCGATGAGTCGTAGGTCTACGGATGCAGCCGAGGTTATCCATTTGTTATAGCTGCGGGGGAGACGTTTTGGATGGTAGAACCAGGCCCACATAACAAGTCCCGACGAGGCGGCAAACACTAAGGGGTCGACAAATTTAGAGATGAATCGTTCGGTCTGATGGGGAAAGTCAGCAACCGACATTGAGCGATGGCTATGTAGACTGAATAAAGCTACCTTTGACCACTTGTTTGAAGCCAGGCGGCGGGCTTTGTGTCTTGACCATAGGTCACCGACAACAACATCCAGGGCACGAGTGAGTGCAAACAAGGTTAGATCCATAGTTCGACCAGCGAACTTGACAGTTTGAGATTCTTCTTTGGGAGAAGAACCCTCCTTGACTGGTAATGTTTCTGTATATGCGCTACTCTCATAAGAGTGCAGTAGACGGAGGCCGAACCAAGCAGCGATGAAAGCGGACAGCCATTTTGCAACTCTGGGAAAGTCGGCGTTAGCTGCGGCAGCTGGTTAAGGCCCATATGAACGTATATTGGCTTACCTCAGGCGGACAGTCTTACTCAGACTTCCTGCAGCTTTCTCCAAGATGCTCTTTAGAGGTTCCTAGGAAGGGCGTTAGACTCAGGGGATGTCACGTTTATGCACAACCAAGTCCGGCACATTTCATGCAGTGAGACACACTTGTCTTAAAACCCGAGGAGGCTGCTTCGCCTCTTGCATGTGAGGACTATCAAGAAACACTGGAACAAGTGAAAACAAGAGGAAAACTGCTTACCTGTAATAGAGTGCTTCCGCCGACCAACACGGCGCAAAACGCAGGGAATCGTTGTAAGTTGAACCCTGTCTTGGCAATATGAGTGGCAGACTTGACAAACGAGTTGTCGTCTAAGTCCCGGGACAGTTGATTGGATAGTTTTCGCCTCCTCTTGGCAACATGCTGTAGCACCAACGTCAAAAGCCGGGGTGCCACGGCAGACGCATAACCCAAGAGATAAGCGCGGATCAGCGGACGAAGAATCTCGGGGATGGGGTCGAGTCTCAGAAGTCCTTTGCGGCCAGGACGCACAACAAGAGCTGTCATGGCTACTCCCGCATAGAACGGCAACCTGAAGCAGAGCTACGGTCTGCGGCCGGTGGGATGAGGCTAGGCTAGTTTGCGGAGGTGGCACTCAGGAGGTGGGTAACTGAGAAGTCGATTGCGGGTTCCTGAATGCAGATGAGCGGTCAATGTCAGAACGACCCCTGTCAAGTATAATAAGGATGGAGGAGAAGAGGGTGTGAAGAGGAAGCGAAAGAGGATGTTTAAGGACTTGGAGTAACGACGGGATGCGACAGCATGATGCACTGGCAGATCAGACAGGGGCATCAGCACCTGAATGCCGGAGACAAGAGAGTCAAGAAGCCGAGAGCTCACTTTTAATAGCAGCGAACAAACATGAGTTTGATACGGAGCACAGAGTTGTTTTGGGAGTTGTGCAGTTGTGGGGATGATTTGCAAGGCTACCATCATGAGCCTCGGCTCGATGCCGCGGTTGCGTGTGAAAGTGGACAAAGATGACGGCACAGATGTAGCGCGGCACACTTGGGGAAAAAAGGCAGGGGTAGGTAAACTCGGTACTCGGAAACAAGAAGCCTTGCCATGACGGGTATGGGATGGCCCCTGGCAAGGCTATAGAGTGACCGACTGGTGATGGAGTCGCGAATCGAAGAAGGGGGAGCTATGAGAGGGGGACCAACTTGAGAAGATGACGTTCAAGGGGGCCAATGTCGGAGAAAAAGGTCAAGCCGAAACGGCCGCGACGATAGCGGGGAGCTGAAAAGAGGGATTGACAACGGCTGAGCGCATGCGTGTCCTGAATCCGAAGATGAAGTGATACGGATGATGGCCGAGTTCGAGGTGTGCTAGCAAATCAGGAGGCCCTTTTTGAAGCTGATAGGGCGTCGAGTTTCGTGTGTATGCTAAGTCAAGGCACTGTTGAACTGTGAATGGCACGGGATACTATGTAGAGTCGTTGTCCAGGCTCATCCAGGCAAGGATGGATGGGTGATGTTGGGTGTAGTTCGAGAGATCATCACCAGGCATGCAGAAATGCATGTGGCCCAAGTTCTGGGGTAATGGGGACGTACCGCTAATGAATTTAGTGCTAGGTACGGACCTGGTAATAGTTAGTATGTAGTACCTAAGCGGTAATAGGTACGTGCGCATACTGGGCCTGTACGTAAAATTTACCTTATGATGGAGAGATACTTGCTCTAGCCGGGACTTTTGATTCTCATGTAAAATTCTGAATGGTTTGCAATTATTTTGAGGTTTGATTCTGGCTTGGAAATCATCTGATAAATCTCTCCTGTTGTGCCTGATCATCGATTAGTATGATCTAAAGTGTTTGGTCAGAGCTACATACGGGTATTAAGGTATGTAACTACCTAGTTAGTACTCAAGTTTTCCATCCAAGGTAAAATTCACACACATCACATCAAAGAACCAGGCAGGAAATCCCCTAGAAGCACCTCCTCGACAGGGGAAGCCAGCCCCATGGCAAATTTCGGCCCTCGAACGGGTTTCGGCGGTTCTTCCTTTTGAAGCAAGGTTCATCTTCGAGGTCATTCCTTTCCGAGGAGGAGGTTTTCTATCCGTACCTTGCTCTCAGACGGTTCGTCGTGGTGGTGGTGGTCCAAGTGGAAAAATCCTCTGACACGGGCCGATCATGATCATCCATGGTTCGTGTCACGGGGGCATCAGGCCAGATCCCAGCTTGTCAGTTCTCACTGACGGCGGCTGAGGCGGTACATGTATGAGAACAAGTTGTCAGTCTGGGCAGGAAGATATCGCGCTTATCAAGACTCGTGTTGATGTGTTGTTGCTGACTGTGCGATATCGAGGAGTCAAGTGACTGAAAGCTAATCTGCATGTCTCTGCCCATTCTTCCGTGTTACACCAAGATGACTCGACTTTGAGCAAGTAAGAAACCTCAACAAGGCGTGAATAAAACGTGGCGGAGTTGCCGTGTGAGCCAAAGTCGCAGTGTATCTCTGAGATTGACGAACAGCGTGGAGCTGAGTCGTCGAGAGCTGTTGGCAATTGAAAGCATGTGATAGTCCTCTAGATGCATATCATACGGATAAAATCATACGCCATGGTTGAGATGCCCCATATCGGGACGGGAGGCTCGGGGGGAGACAGCTTGTTGAGGATCCTGTAACTAGACGCGTTAAATGAATGTTACAAGCACCAAGATCTTCTCCCTTCTTATACATCTGCCTTCATCTCTCCAGAAACCATCATGGTATTTGACCAAAAAGACAGCTTCCATCAAGGCCAAGCGTCCAGAGGCTAGATACCTAGATAGAGGCTTTTGGTCGACGTCGACTGTGGAACAAGGCAAGAGATGCAGGTGACACCGTGACCCAGGGAGGGGAATATGGGGACCAAGGCTAGAGCTCTTCATTTGCTGGTAGAGAGTACTTTTAAGCAGCTTCCATCCAAGTTCCTCGGCTGGTCCACATGGATGATACCCTCAAAGAACCTTCCCCATTTGGACCCAAATCGGCCATTAACTCTGTGGTCCGGGCTTTAAGACGCCCCTTCCCCAAAAGATTCGGAACCTGTTCTCCAAGTATTCTCTACTTGGGTCTACCACTTGCCGCGTGCAGAACAGCGTAAATGGGGCTAACGCCGCCTCCTCCACTCCTCCACTAGCACCTAGGACCTAGCACCACCACCACCACCACTACCACCACCCTCCATCCGTTCATCTTCTCCCGTCCTTCATTACCCTCTTCCAGCTCTCTTCCCGGCCAAAAAAAGCACCAGAGGCCGGGTCTAGTTTCGACTTCTTTGAATCGGGATGCGGATGTGATGTGATGCATTGATGCACCTGTTGGCACATGCGCCTTCTATCCAAGTTCCCCTGTCGCTCTCGCTGCTCTTCTACCGCTTTAGTTGCTGCATACAATCTCATCTTCCAACGAACCTTTCTCTTGCAAACTGCCAGTCCTTGTGCCTTTGTGTTCTCGATAGCTTCAAACCATCGACCCAAACGCCAGCTGACTCGCTTCTCCCCGCAAGTTCACATCCGCAGCTGAGTCAAGAGCCCCAGGCCCAAGGCTCCCCCCGTCGCCAAGCATCCGGACGACCCCACGAACCACTTTCTACCTCAGACTCGTATACCTGATCTCTACTCCGTACGTGTCTACGGGACCAGCGTTACCAGCGCTCCAGCCACGCGAGTTGTCAGTATCGTAGTCGCGAGTGTCATGCATAGGGAGCCACTCCCAACCCAGGCATCTCACGCGCTTCATATTGAACAACGAAGCCAGCACTACCTTGATCGCTACCTTTGCAAGTTTCGGCACCGACTCGAACTACGCACCTCGAACCTAGCAAGCTTGTCGCAGGCGCCATAGCCCATTCCCATCCAACTGTGGCTTCCTACCTTCGACTCGACACTCCAGATCAGACAAAACCTCAACCACAGAAAGAAGCACCCATGCTCGCCGTACAGCAAGCTCCGAGGATGGGTTCGTCGCAGCCGCCCTCAGATTCCTTTCTGCCTTTTGGCTGTACGTAAACCACTTGTCCACACACTCTCTGCCGACCTAGAAACCTTGTTCCTGCTCGCGCACCTAACCACTCAGCGAAGCATCTGCTAACTTGGGATTTCACCTTAGACTCCTTCGATCCAAACCAAGATCCTCCTCTCCTCGATCCGCCCGAACCCGCGCCTGGCGCCCCCCTCCTATCCGACAATGACAGCAAACTCCTGTCGTCCTTCTTTGAGGACATAAATGCCAACCACTACAACATGCACTCGTTTGGCGAGGGCGTTGATTACGGCGAGGCTTGGCTTGACCTTCCACCACAGTTTATGGGGTCTACTACTTCATTCGGCCAGCAACCAGGAGCACCACTGGCTGAGCCCTCAATCCAAGGACTTTCCAATGGCGCCAACAACTTCCCCAGCCTGTCTATGGGACCGAACCTCATGCCCCCTCCGCCTCCGCCTCCACCGCCACCGTCGCGTCCGCAGCATCATCTAGAGCATCGACATACATCAGAGGACGTACTGAACGCTGCCGCTACTCTACTCCAAAATGGTTCTATCCAGCGGCAAACCTCGAATAGTGCCGATTCATCGCTTCAACGACGCTCAATAGGTCCTCCAGTCGGCCATCTTCGGCATCAACCGCTAGAGGAGTTTCGCGAAGAGCATCGCCGTAGTGTAGCGGCCAGCGAACAAGAACATTACCCCGATTGGATGCTGGGGTCACAGGAAAAGCGACAGCACCGAGCACCACCAGCCGAGTATCAATGGGGTTCTGACGCCAATTTTAACCGCATGCAGGGCTATACCCCCAACTCGGAAAGAGAGACAGCTGAATCTTTAACCAAGGAACAGCTGAAATACCTCCAGTGCTTTGAACCGAATCAAAGCGCCGACAATACTCGATCAAGCAGCCCTGTTCTGATCAAGATGGTCCCTCCCCACGGTATATTGGCCGATGTTGCGAAAGTACAAGAGGCAGACACTCCACCACGGAAGAGGCGGAAGAGCAGGAATAGCAAAGAGGTCCCGGACGAGGAGACTCAAGACGATATCAACACACCCAAGACAGCCCGGCGGCGAAAACCAAAGACAGAACGCATGACCTCGACCTCTGTGCCGACAGATGAAGTATCAACTGGGAAACGCCGCAAATCCGCCGCAAGCGGGGCAAAGGCAGCGCGGGAGAATCTTACGGAGCACCAGAAGCGAGAGAACCATATAAAAAGCGAACAGAAGCGCCGAACGCTCATCAAGGAGGGATTTGACGACCTATGCGATCTCGTGCCTGGGCTCCGTGGAGGTGGCTTCAGCAAAAGTACAATGTTGTCAATGACTGCAGAGTGGTTGGACGATCTCCTCAAGGGCAACGAAGCCCTGGCCGCCCAGCTGGCAGCTCTGGAAGGGCGACAGTGAAGGCACAACTCTCAAAACCAGAGTGATGCATGCCATACTGTATCCATGCACGATGGGGCGCTTGTGGGAGGGACTATTTCTACTTTAAAAGGGACGGGACGGCAATCCCCGGCGGGCAAGGCGTTGATGAGGCAGACTGCTGAAGTGTCTACAAAATGAGACAGTCTCAGAGCTGAAACGGAAGGTTAACTATGGCGTTGTTGAATACCCAGGATAAGAGACGGGCGATATAATGACGGAGTGGTCCTTTACGGGCGCTATAAAGGCCGGCTCGGTTTCAATGAGGCGCAAGGGACGGAGCTAGCGACTGTATGAGCAATGTGAGAATGACTATGGGAGGACAGAAAGTGGTGGCACTTATTTACGACTAGAGGTTATACTAGAAAGTAATAACAAATACATGTCCCTTTGCAGCATAGGAGCCTGGTTTATTTGCTCGATGAGGACCGATGGCAAATAGAGATGTTACTGTATGTTTATCCTCTCTTGGATGTATAGATGTCCGTATTGATACTGTCGAAACCTGTCAGTATGAAGCAATAGTTGATGCGATAGTCGGAGGTATCATCAGAAAGGCCCGTGTTTTGAATCCCTACTACGTAGTAATCTAACTACTTAGTTAGGTCTCCTTCGCGCGCGGTAAACCCGTTCACTAACGTAGAACACCCATGAAGCGGAGACTTGGCCGTTTGATCGACACTTCTACGTAGTATAGCTTAAGAGTATAGCCGAGTTGAAGGACCTATCTGCTATCTTGCAACCTAGGTAGGTAAAGATGGGGAATCAGAAGAGAGCTTATGATGGTCGGCTGCGTGTTCGCGCTGTACGAGGATCTAGTCTAGTCTAGTGTTCCATGAGGGCGCTTTGTCATTGACGGCAAGGTCTGGTCTTTATCTGGTGTAGGCCCCGTGGTTGACAGTATCAGGCTCGTCTTTGCCTTCATCGAGACCTTCTGGGTGGCTCTGAGCAATCGCAGCGCATCGCGGGGCATCATCGAGCACGTCCCGCGGATTACAACTGACGATAACATGAATAACCCTTACCGATGCTCGTCCATACGCTACCGCTTAAAAGCTCCGGAATGGGTATAAGATAAGATAATGTTAGCAACCGCCAAGGGAGGCTGGGTGATCTAACTTACTGTGTAGTTAGACCAACCGGTCTTAGCAGGGGAATAAGATCAAAAATAGAATTGCTGTTGGTATCTATCATCAACACGTGGGCTAGAGAGTGCTCAGCCTCAATCAGGCTCCTCGACAACGCACCCCCAGCCTGAATATAGCGTCACATTGAAGAGTTGAAACGAGAGGAGATAAAGTGCTCGGTTGTCTTGTCATGGAGATCTTCTGGCAAGTAACGATGTTAATAATACAGTGAATTAGTTCCCAACATCTAACTACGTATATGTCTTTGTTTCAGTGTATATCACCCAGAAGGTACTCAAACGGGGATGGCTCAGCTATCCGTATTCGTGTAAGAAGACCCTAACGTTACTAGCCACGACCTTCTTACGGAGTAGTCCTGCTCATATCATGAAGAGGATTCCGCATCAAGTCAAATATCCGGATCTATATGAAGATTTTATACGCAGTAAGAAAGCATTCAGCCTCGGCAAGGCTGAATTGAAGGTCTGGGAAAGTGACAGTCCCACGCGCTAACGGTAATAAGCAATCACCAGATACATTCCTTGGACCAACTAACTAGACTCTCTTTCAAGCAACACACAGAACTGGTAAGAATATACCAAAAGGTGCTCACCATGGTATTTCTATCAGATCAGCTCTATATAGCACAGCTATATCGCTTTTTCACGACTCAAATCGCCCATCAAGCGACTCTCATCCCATCCGCCTTGCCCTCGCCAAGACAACTCCGTCGTGGACCACGAGAGGATCGTCTCACCGCCAAGACAACCACATCCTTGCATCGGCACGTCTCGGTAGAGATTGGATGAAGACCCTGGAAACAAGCTCCAACGTCCGATCTCGAAATCGGCTCCTTGCTCAGCCACCCTCGCTTGTCAAGCTCATAACCCAAAACTTGATCTTCTGTTGGAGCCAAGCAAGGGAGTACGTATGCTCTCAGATCCTCGCAGCCCCGTTCAGCCATTCAGAATCACTCAACCCGAGGGCTGTGTCGATCAACCAGGGGAGGAGAGCTTCTGCCGGAGCTGAGAGACACTCCGTCCCGTGTGCCATAGCCTCCTCCATAGCGAGCCCCCCCGCCTCCGTGTTGAAATGTCACTCATATACCTTGATCGAGAGCCAAGGCCTTGGGCTGGTTCTTCTGATGGAGGTTGTGGAACGCATATTGGCCAGTCTTGACCAGGTTTCCTAGAATCTATCTACTCAAATCCTCTCGTTTTGATCGTCCCCTTTGCCCACATAGTTCTATTCGGTAGTTGAGTTTTCAGCGTCAAGACTGCACAAATAACAAATACTGTACTATACTACAGTTGTAGTAGTCTACAACCTACGACGGTAAAATGGTGTGCTCTTTCCATCCCCATTTGTGAACAAGAGTTGACCGTGTGCATCAGCGCGACGATGAGAGATATCCCACCCTGGTTGACCCTCAGCCGGGCTCAACCGCGCCAGGAGCTACGTCTGGTCTATATCCCGACCCTGAAGGTCACCACAAGGTCGTGAGAGATGTTCAAGATCCCGGTATGATTCCAATGTACGATGATACTCAGAAGGAAGTACAGGGGCAGGACGACAAGGAGATAAAGGGCGTTACCGGAGCTGCTGGAGTAGTTGGAACCAGAGGCGGCGGATCTACAACAGACTCAATCGAGAAGAGCCATCGCAAGATCTGCGGCATGAAGCGCCGGACCTATCTCATCGTCTTTGCTGCGCTGTTGTTTGTTCTGATTGGCGCCATTGTCGGCGGCACAGTCGGAGGTATCAAAGCAAACGAATCCAAGAACAACGACGGCGATGGAGGAAGAAACATCGACGGCGGTGAAAGAGACGACTCATCCCCGACTTCTACAGACTCAGGGTCCCCGACTTCTACAGATACAGGGCCTGTACCGCGCAAGACGGGCCCTATCAACGCCAGTGAGCGCCTTCTGGCCGCTGTCGTCGCAGCGGACGATGACGATGAGAACGTCCAGATATTCTACAACGACCTCAACACCACGAAAATTCTCTATCGCCGCATGCACGATGATTCAGGCGGCGCTGAGCACACTCTTGATCTCGACATCGAGCCCAACTACGGCACGCCTCTCGCAGCTACGATTCGACTCGCGGCGTCTGTCATGACGACGCAGCTGTTCTACATGACGACCCGAGATAACGAGACCCAGATCGCAGAGGTTACGCTCAACTGCGGCAACATCAACGCCGACGATGAGGACGGCGATGACGATGATGATGATGGCGAAGACAGCAACGGGGAGGATGGAAACACCAGCAAAGGCACAGCCGCTTGCACCGTCGGCTCCAACTCCATCATCTCGTCCAACCTCACCAAGGGCGTCCATCCCGAGTCCAAGCTCGCCGCGTTACGTCTCGGTAACGAGTCGACCCGCGTCTACTTCCAGGCCGGCGGCGCCAACATCTGGACGCTCAATGGCGACGACGCCGCGGGCAAGGGTTGGGCTGGGTCAAACCTCATGGGCGATGTGAGGCCGGGCTCCTCCATCGCGGCGACTCGCTCCAACGCATCGGACATCCATGTCTTCTTCGTCGCGAAGGAGACGAACTTGCTACGGACTTTCAACTATGCCGATACCCTTCCTTCCCATGACTGTAGGCTACTCCCCTATTATCTAGTCCTAACTAGAATCTACCTTTATACTCACTCCCTCATAGCACAACCCATCGACAGCGAACCCGGATCTTCTTGGCGAGCCACCGCGGCCTTCGGTGCCACCTACGTCCCGGCCTCCAACTCGTACCGGGTCTTCTACACCAATCCCTCTTCTGGCACCATCGTCGCTTACCGCCGGAATGGCCCCACGGCAGATTGGAAGCCGGAAAACGACGATGCCTGGGGCAGTCCCGCCAGTGGTATCGCTGCTGTCGGATGGCAGGATCAAATTCGTCTTTTCTACTACCAGGGCGGTCGGCTGGCCATGTCTGCGAACGATGACGGCGACTGGGATGATGCAGAATACGTGCGACAGGAAGCGTAAGATAAGAGAAGGAATACCCTGGTAAAGACGATAGTTATGAGGCGTTTGAACGGGTTTCTTTTAGTTAGATACCACACAGCTGAGGGGGACTTGAGCTCATGCTCATGTGTCACGATACTTGACAACTCGACGATACACGAGATATGAACATGCATATGCTCTCCCATTATAGAATGACCTGTTTCTTAGTTCTCCTTTTATCGACTTTATCGCGCGGTCCGATTTCACGCCAGATGAGTATGGTACAAGTATCTTTCACACTTCACCCGCCCTTGACCACACCACGTCCCAATTCCCTTAAACGCCAGGCTCTGCTCGCCAAGATAATTAACTGAGATCCATCTTCTCCTCGCCGTTGCTGGCCGCCGGTGCCTGCTCCAGGGTAAAGTCCACCGTGCCGGTGTTGCCGATCAACCGCTTCTCCGACTCGACGACGAACTTGACGCTGCGGGCCGGGTCGTAGAAGAGCTTAAAGCTGCGCTGCACGTCCCCGACCTCGACCTGCTTGGCTCTCCGCTTGGCTGAGAGGAGCTGCGAGGTGCTGATGAGGTTGCTGGCGTAGCGGAGGCCGGCTTCCTGGCCGATCTTGGTGAGGAGGGCGAGGGCGTCGGGCTGGACTTCGATCTCCTCTTCTTGCGCTCGGATCGAGAGGATCTGCTTGATCTCCTCGGGGTTGTACGAGTGTGTGTTGATGATGACTACTCGGTCCAGAAAGTCGAGGGGCAGGCCGTGCGGGCTGCGGTAGTCGGTGCCGCGGATGCGCGAGTTGCCCCGGTTGCTGGCCATGATAACCACGGGTGCAAGGTCGTCCTCGAGGGCTCGGTTGATGTATGAAAAGCACTCGATATCAAGCATGTGAACCTCATCAATGAACAAAACACCAGGGACAATCTCGGCCTTGCCCTCCTCCTTCCACTCGCCGACCTTGGTGTTGATCTGATCGCGGATCTCACTTCGGATCTCACCCGTATCACCCGAGAAGAGGGCCAGGAAGCCCTGTGTCCGCGAGTTGATAACGTCAATCTCGTGTAGCGTAACAGTGTGAACTACCTCCTTGCGCTTCTGAATCTCCCCGTCAGGGCACTGGAGGAACTTTGTATCGACGCCCATGGCATCGTAGTCGCGTGATCGAGCGTAGGATCGGCCGAGCTTGGTAATCTTGCCAGAGGACTTGTCGATCGAGATAATGTCGCCAGCCATGACGCGCTCCTTGGTCATGGCGTCAATCATCTTGCTGCCCATATCATAGACAGCTTCCATGTCGGTCGTTTTAATGGTCAGCTTGCCCTGCTTCGCGCTACCGGTGACGCTACGGTCAATCTGAATCTCCACGACTTCGCCCTCCATGATTTCGCTCTCCTCCTTTATTCGTACACCGATCGACTTGCGGAAAGCCTGGGTCAGGGCTTCGGTTTTGGACATCTCGAGAGAGAAGATCTCGGACGCGGCTAGACTCGTAAAGGGAACATCGGGGCCGAGAGACTGCGCCATTCCCATGGCAATAGCTGTCTTTCCTGTGCTATATTCATGTCAGCACGCGTACTGATAGCAAGAATGTCAGACATACCTGGGAGGACCGGCGATGAGGCAAGCTCGGCCAGCGATCTTCCCATCCTTGATCATCTGCAGAATCACGGCAGCAGCTTTCCGTGCCTTCTCCTGTCCAACGAGGCCTTGAGAGGCGGCTCTGGGCTCTAGGGTTGTAGCATCGACACCGAGGCCGCGAATGTGGGAATGGGCTGCGATGAGGTTCAGACCTCGGAGGTCCTTAGACTCTGACACGGTCATCACGGGCTGTTGGTGCATCATTAGCAGTAAATCGCGTGAAGAATGAGTCGCGTTACTTACGGCAGCCATATTGTCGCGTGTTTTGCGCAATGAATGTCTATAATTTCAAGGTCAATGTTCAAGGCTGTAGCAATGACTGGGGAAGCCAGAGCAGAAGCTTGCGAGCTCCCTGCGCAGGCTTGCGCATCTCGAAAATTCCGAGCGCGGCTAGCGCTTAGTGGCGCCACGAGTCTTGGCACGCACAGCCACATGGGGTGCCTACCTTATCCTTTACGCGACATATTTTAGGGGAATTCAGCTGAGCGTATCCGTAACTCCACCTGGGAGATCATTTCATTACCTTCTCCGTATTAGGGAAACAAAACGCCATACTTCCCAAGCCCTTTGTTGGAGTTTCTGGTCGGTTGCATGCATGTACTGTAGACGTAGGCATGGGTATTTAGGCTTCATCCAACGTCACTCTTGCAAAATACTCTTAATCGACCTGGATCTACGGAGTACGGATAGGCGAATTATACGCCGTATATCTACATGAAACTTTGCTAGCAGCAGGCGCAAACGGAGACGCACCTTCCCTTGGCCTAGTTAGTATGCAAGTATGCAGCTTCCCATTGGTAATTGTTCACAAACGTAGAGGGAGGTAGGGACCTAGGGTACGGGCAGGTACATACGGGACCACACACCACACCAACTAAATAAGCGCCACTGTTGGGTGTGGGTGCACTTCCCTCCAGCGTCAAACTGGCAAACCGTCTACCTCCACAAGAACGCCTCCCACTTTATCGCTGTATTTTCTTTTTCTTTCTATTTCTCTTTGTTCTCTCTTCTCCCCATGTTATTTATAATTCTTCTTCTTCTTCCTCTCTCTCTCTGCTAGTAAACCATTCAGACGTTTAATCCTTTTCTGCCCAAGGGGTAAACTTGCTTGATCAGTGTCCCTTCCTGTCTCCACTTTCACCATAGATCAGATATTATTTCTACGACGCGACAAAGCCGCTTGAGCTACACCCTGAACTCTAGTGCGCTATTCAGGGTAGTGCTCAACCACTTCTACACAATCAGTGTCTTAAACAGGCTGTTGTGTCTCATCTTTCATCCCACTCGACGCTCCACCGCCGCATGTTCTCGCCCTCGCGCCTCTGTCAGTGCCGCCATGGCGAGCTTACCTAGGCGCCCCGATAATAATCGTCAAAGATATTCGGATGCCTACGACCGACGTGACGACCGCCGTGACGACCGCGATAGACCGCCGCCCAGAGACGTCGACTACCGAGACCGAAGGCCGGATAGACTCCATCGTTCTTCATGGGACTCTCCATCTCGACGCAGCTCGTACGACCGTGATGAGTCTGTCCGATCCAGGGAGAGAGATCGAGATCGAGATGAAGGTAGAAACATGCGGACGCCTGGGAACCGCGAGCAAGCGGACAAAGCTCCTGCTGAATCCCCCGTTCCCAATAAGCCAAATAATTTAAATCAAGGTTGGTATTGGTTGTCTTGTGCCAAAACATAGCTAATTGGCAACAATTCACAGCGAGAATATCCGCGGCCACGATTAGCAGCGACCCCAATGTCAAAACACTGATGGAGATGATAAACGAGGGCGTTCAGTGTCGCAACCAGTTGCAACGTGTAGATAGGAGGCTTAAACAGTTACGTGCTGACCTAGAACGATCTTCTACTAAGCCTCCGGAATTCGCTTCAGTAGAAGATGCATTGGGGAAATCCATTCGCAGCCACGAAAACGAAAAGACCAGACTTCAACAGCAAGCCGATAAATCAGATCAGAAATTACAGGCAGCTTTCGGTCCCTTATTTACAAAATTGCAGTCCCTAAATCAGGACAATGCATTGGGAGGCCAGTCGCAGCAAGAGCCTTCCATACCCAACCTTGAGACACGCCTGGCGGAACTGCAAAAGTCAAATGCCGCTCGATTCGATGAGCGACTGAACCACGAAATTAGCGAGATGAAAGATTCTATAAAAAGCCAAAATGCTACCAACGGCCTCGAGGTCGATAAGTTGAAGGCGAACCTCGATGAGGAGAAACAGAAGAACCAGCTCTTAGAGCAAAGGCTTGATAAGCTCGAGCGTACACTTGAGGGCATCAACAGAGGCATAGGTATGCGAGTTACGCACCTCGAGCAGAATGTGGAGAAGGGAAAATTGGACGGTGAGAAAGTCTTAAAAGAGCTTATAGTGTCAGCAGAGGCGCATGGCAAACAGCTAGCCAACTTGGCTTCAATACCGTCGCTACCAGCCAAGCCCGATGTTTCGCAAGAGCAACCCAATACTACTGTTGAGAGACACAGTACAGAACTATCACGCCTTGGAGCCAGCCTCGGCGCTGTGGTTGCAGATATCACGCAACTCAAACAGACATCGGGAAAAACACAAGCCGCCGCAGAGAAAGAAGCGAGCAAACTCAAGGATGACACGAGAAAGCTGCAAGTGTTTATCGACCTTCACCGCAAAAGCATCGAGGAGCACGAGAAGAAGCAAAAATCTTTAAGGGGGGATATTGTCTTAATGCAGTCCAATGCTCAAGAGCTTCAGCGAAAGCAAGAGGCTGCGGACGGTCTCGTTGCCTCCCTGGGTTCTGTTATCAGAGGAGAGCAACAAAAGCATGAGACTTTGAAGTCAGAAGTTTCAGCATTACAGGCAGCAATAGCAGGATTGCCTTTTCCAGAATTGGAGGCTGCAGTAGCAGAAATACCCGTCGAGAAGGTTAAGCAGCTTGTTGCAGAGTTGCCACCAGCTAAGGACCTTAAGGAGCTCCTTGCTAATTTACCAAAATTGAAGCAAATACCGGCGAGTGTGGATGCTGGGTCTTCTTCGTCGTCGGTGACGAAGGAGATGATGTCGCAGACCGTGTCGGCCAGGCTCGATCAGGCGGAGAAAACTTTAAGAGCAGGATTCAACGAAAAGCTCTCGAAAGTGGTCGAAGGATTGGGTGAGTTCATTGACAATGAGCGAACGAGGGCGATGAAGATCGAGTCGGACGTCAAAGACCTGGACGAGCGCATGTCGATACTCAAGCAATCGATCGAGGAGACTAGCATCAGAGACCTGGACGAGCGATTATCGATACTCAGGCAGTCTGTCGAGGAAAACAAGATCACAGCCACGGAGCTGTTGGAGGATCTGAAGAATCGGATGCAAGGACAAGCCCAGGAAACGACAGTGCTAAACAGCAATCTAACCAGCCTGGGCGAAAGGGCAGAAGCAAGGGCGGAGGCAGTGCGCATGGAGTCGAAGGCAGGCGTTGATGACCTCCAGATGCAGTTGACGCACTTTAGTGAATGGGCGAAAAACTTCAGCACTAAACACTTGTACGCGGAGATGGTCAAGCAGATCCAAGCGCATATACCAACCCAAATCCACGGGCAGCTTGAGAGCCTCAATATGCGCATAGGGGTGCTTGAGGGTGAGAACTCCAACAAGAAACGTAAGGCGCTGAATGGGAGTCCAGTGGTGGTTAACGGCAACCACTGAGGCGGTGACAGCCGATCTACTTGCAGTGGCCGGGGTGGTTGCAGGATAGGACTCGCTCTGGAAGTATTGTGTAAAGCTTATGGGCCGATGCGTGCACTCACGGTCTCGAAACGGCGTTTGCACGGGAGCATTGTGTGGTTTTATTTTCGGTTTGGACAGGATGCTTCTAGCAACTGGCCTAGGAAAGTCAGCGGTATGGCGGCATTATACCCTTATTTATGGCATTAGACAGGACTTCGTCACTCGCTGACTGTATGACAAGGCAAGCGAATGTAAGTTTGCGTATGGCCTCGTGGCCTCTCTTTATCTCTCCTGTTGTCGGTTATACTAGACTCTGTGAGTGAGGTGAGTTTAAGAGTTGGTGGGTCCGGGAGACTGTAAGCTCGGAGCCGAGAGGCCCACATTCTCGGGGACCAGGGTGAGGTAATACAGGGGGGAGCAGACAAGATGGAATGAATCAGATTCTAAAACGCATCAGGTGACCAGGTGGCCTAGCACGCCGAGGCTGTTACCGTGTATATGGATGAATTGCGTGTATAATAGTTAGATTCTTTGGCAGTTAATGGCAGAATGGTTGGGCGATCAAGCCGAGTTCCCAGTACAGCCTGGTCTAACTACCTACCTTAGTCTACTTGGTGAATTATAAAAAGCATGCATCATCATATCATGTAAGTACAGTGCAGGACTGGGACTGCACGTGAGGACGGAAAGCATAGTTAAATCCGGTTGAAAGGGACAGATGAAACAACAATGGGGGCTTAGGTTGGCAATTTGTTGACTGGGTCTCGTCAAATCATAAGCCTGTTTGGTTGGTTCAGCGTCGATGAAGACGCAGCTGGCCGTACCTGACGTGTTAACGTTAGTTGACGAGCAAACGGCGAGTCAGCCACGAGTTGCTTCGTTCATCCTCCGACGCAAAGCTCAACCTATTTTCTCTTCTTTTCATCCACAAACAATCGCAACTCGGTTTACTCTCAAGTCTAAAACCCCCACAAACTACAACAAAAGACATCGACAATTTTGCAGGCCGACTGTGCCTCATCCTCATCCACGGTAGCCACAGGGTAAGTTGGTTGTGCCCTCAATAACTAACTTAACCCGCTAAACAAGGTGAGAAGACAGGACCAGGAGGTTCGCAAAGCCACCCACCGACGGCCCCCCCCCCTCCCTTTTATACACA
>JADDON010000233.1:0-14461 GCA_017140175.1 Fusarium staphyleae
ATATTTTATATTTTATATTTTACTTATTAACTTATATTAGGTGACTCTGGGCCAGCTAATTATATGGTTTCTTGAATGAATACTTAGAAGTCTGCTCTTTAGGCCCCTCAGCTGAACCCTACTGTGATTCTTTTACCTGAGACCTAGGCCTGTCATATAGAGTATTTCAATCAATCAGAAAACAAATTGATATCAGGGCAGCCATCCTGCGTTATCCTGGCTGCCTCATTGCACCACGAAAACTTTCAAAACTCAAGCTTCGATACAATGTTTGGCCACCAGGACTACTCGGTTGGATGGATATGCGCGAGTGACACGGCTTATCGCTGCCGAGGAACTGCTGGACGAATAGCATAATGACTTGAATGTGTCTTCGACTGATAAGAACATCTATAAAACGGAACAATTGGTGGCCATAACGTTGTGATAGCTACTTCCCCCTATTGGCAATGCGAACTTATTAGCAGTGCAAAAATTGCCACAGACATGGTCGGCAGCTTTCCCAACCTCAGGATTGGTCTTATGATGAGTATTGGGGGTGGTGTACCAACGACACATGACACTCGCCTTGGTGATGTCGTTGTTGGCTCACTTGGCCACGGTAACGGAGGTGTATACCAATACGACTATGGCCTGGCGATAAGGTCAAGGCCTATCCGTCACTGGGACCCTCGATCAATCGCCAAACTTCGTCCTCAGGGCGATGCCTGAAGTCAAGGCTAGATCCGCGAGTCGCGGACACAATCTAGAGGAGACTGTACGCCTCGTTCTAGAGAACAATCCACGACTTTCGAGAACATACCCGCGACCATATCCAGATACAGATAGACTGTACGTCACTGATTGCGTCCATGTCGGCGATGAAAGCTGTGCAGTTTCTTGTGCTGAGTCACAACGGGTTCTTCGGGATCCTCGCACCGATGATGAGGAGAATCCTAAAATACATTACGCTCTCATCGCCTCAGCAAATACGCTAATACAAGACGGTTTTACTCGAGATTGTCTTGCTTTGAAGAACGATGTATTGTGCTTCGAGATGGAAGCTGCAGGATCAAGTAGTCATTTCCCTTGTGTTGTCATTCGTGGCATCTGTGACTACGCAGACTCGTATAAGAACCATCAATGGAAAGGCTATGCAGCGATGGTAGCAGCTGCATATGCAAAAGATCTCTTACTTTGTATACCACAGAATCATGCCAAGGCAGAAAGGGCAATTGGCAGCATTAAAGGGATTTCGAATGAATGTTGGTGATAAAAAAAGCAAGATGGTTACTCAGATTTATCCAAACAGTATGTTAGACGATGGGTATGTTTCCAAGAATGCCGAAGATACCAGTGAGATGAAATACATGTCCGACACGCAGATGCAAGAACGCATTCATGAATGGATCACCCCATATGATCATATGATACAGCAAAGGAAGTCTTTTCAGCGGGTACCAGGCATGGCCAATGGTTCTTGTATTCATATAAGTTCCAAAATTGGCTGAGAGAGAGAAATCTGACATTGTTTTGCCCTGATATTCCCGGAGCTGGCAAGACAACCCTCACGGCGATTGTAGTCTATTACCTACAATCCAAGTACCAATTCGAGGATAATATCAGTATTTCGTACATATACTTTGACTATGGGGAATGTCATATTCAGCATGCCAAAAACATGATTGCAAGCCTCTTGAGGCAGTTGGTTGAACAACAATCGTCACTTCACGACGTCATGACTGCTCTTCAAAGGAAGGCTGCATCCGGAATAGAAGGTTTCGATCATATAGAAGTCCTAAATGAACTCAATGCTGTAGTATCGTCCTTTAAAAGAGTCTTTATTGTTGTTAACGCGCTTGATGAAGGCTTGGTGGCGGATGGCAACCAGCCATCTAGCGCTAATCGAGTAAGATTTCTCAAGGCCATATTTGCACCTCAAAGAAATTATGGAGCCAATCTGTTAACCACGTCGAGGTCGATTGACGAGATCACGAGCGAGTTCAAAGACGCTACGGTCATGGAGATGTATGCAATGGATGATGATGTGCGAAGGTATTTGGAATACAACAAGCACACACTATCGAACTTTATCAATCAGTACGAGATGTGGAAAGAGATCACAATGTCAATATCAAAGGCAGCAGATAGAATGCAAGTACCCCTTGCGGCTAGATTTATATTCATACTAACATTAAGCAGGTTTCTCTCGGCGAGTATTTATCTTGAAGCAATTATCTGCAGAACCTGCGTCAGGGATATACAAAATGATCTAGAAAGGATTTTGAAGCAACGTCAAACTCCAATCCAAGATCAACTGACGGAAGCGTAGTAGCATACAAACACAGCTTTGGCAAGAATCGCAAGCCAGCCCGCTGACTCTCAAGCGCTTGCTGAAGGTGTTTAGTATTGATCACCCATGCGAAGAGACCTATGTCGCGAGTGGAACTGCATCATGCCCTTGCGGTGAAACAATGGCAGTCGTTCTACTCTAGCCCATAACTGTGGTATCCGAGGTGCCGAGCGCCTCAAATCTGCCTCGCAGCTTGGCTTACATGCTGCCTAGGAAGAACGGGATCACATCAATTACTCAGATAGCAACTATGTATTAGTAGTCATATACACTTCCGTGCTTCTAGAAAACCGTAAGTCCAGGTCTAACTCATGGTCAACATCCAGGTATCTATATAACGCCTCCATTTGATCAAAAATCATCATTGAACATTGACACGCCTTAGGCACACGCAATCATCCATGAACCTCTCCAACTGTCCAATCACCAAGTCTCAGTCTAAGTAGTCGAAACAGATCAGTAGACCCATCTGATCGAATGCCAAATTCCTCAACATCGCGCAGTATATCATCAATGTAGTCGCCCGCGGCAGAAAGGTGCAAGATATACGCGATAGCACGATGAAGAGCAAGGAATCGAGACGACGGTGGATCAATGCTCTTGTCCTTAGTAAGGAAGATGGTTCGAGTAACGGGGACATCTTCTGCAAGACCAGGTGGTAGAAATGTGCCTATACGATATGAATGCGGTGTATCTCCGACGGGCTCAAAATAGACACGAAAGTCACCAAAAGATACGTGATGGCTTAGAGTCAGCGTTAGAGCATTAGACGGACGATCAATGTCGACTCCCTCGATCAAGTGGGCAACACCACTGTCAAACATATTAAGTATTGCCAGTGCCGCTACTTTTGAAGAGTTCTATCGCAGAGTCAGCTGGAGCAAGATTGTGGGGTTCAGAATTCGTACCAGCTCTTTAGAAGAGTTGAGCTGAGTGAGAGAGTGCGGAAGAATGTGTGCGACCTCCAGATAGTCGAACCTTTGCCCAGGATCAGCCAAGGGAACGCCGTCTTGGTCAACAGCCTTAGTCCCGCCATGTTGCTGGAAGCGCTTCAGAGCTTCAGTTCTGTCGAACTTGCGTGAAATAACACAGCGATACCGGTCTCGTATGAGGCAGGCACCTCTCAGGCTGGCTAGGCGCTCTGGCGTTCCAGAGAATACATGGTCCTGGCGTTGAGTTTTCATGACAGCTGAGTGAGATGCTGGTGTTGGTTGTGGTGTTTTTTTGGTTGATGCTTTGACTACTGAGGTGTTAGTGATAGGCCAGGACGTCGGTTCAAAGTGGAACCATACGAGGGAGAAAGAAGTTATCGACCAGATAGTCGGCAAATTCATACAAGTAGGTCTTCAGTTCGTCTCGGCTTGTGGCATCTTCAAAGTCGATATCCTCTTCAGATGAAATCGATAGCTTCAAAAACTCAAAAACAGCGATCAAAACATTATCTTTGGACGTTTGATTGGTGGAATATTCGTAAGTGAAGCGAACAAGCTTCACTCTATCGTATTGGTCTTGACCTCGTTTAACGTCATTACCATCAAAATGCTTGATGACTTGATAGAACCGACGAATAGCGGAGGCGCGATGAGACTCAGACAAGGGCTCTCGCGATGAGAAGTCTATGATACCCTCTAGAGACGATTGATGGCGATGAAGTGGAAGAGCTGGCGGCACCATCGTGTCAAGCGCTTTGAGCGATGATGATGAGTTTTCTTTGTTTCAATTCATGTTGTTGTTGTGATGGAGGCGACATCGGAAAAGTCCCGGATCAACGATGAACCGCGCCGCCGTTGACGCTAAGCTTACCAACTTCACCGCGATATCAATCAAAACTACGGAGTATCAAATTCGACATGGGCTCCCCAAACTCGTAACTTAACGGGCCGACGATTAAGTTAACTTACTCCGTAGACTTACCCAACTTGACTTTCACCGAAAGTGGACGTTTCGCAACGTCGTTGGCTGTTCATCCCTGTAACAATCCTATATTCCATCCTCGTTGCAAACAGGCTGCTCAATAACACGTCCCGAGGCAACGTCAAACCCCAAAATGCCATGGCCTTATTGCTGCCATGTGACGACTCTCGATAAAAGCGTTGCATTTTTCCTACGTCCGAACTCATCGTATTCCATGTATGAGCTGGTGTCTGCAAAGACTTTGGATGAGTGTACAATTCCAGATGAACGGCCCCCGCCCTATAACCCTGTGGCAAAACGTTAGGTATTATTAGAGCCATAGCTGGCTTAAACAGCGTTCGGTATCTAAACTAATTTAACAAGTAGATATCCTAAGCCATCCCTCACTAATCATTTGCCATATAGACGGCCAGTACGTCACCTTGACCTATTGCAGTAGAAGATGTAATATATACACTATCTGATATATCCCTTTTGTACTCTGCGTATTCCCAATGCCTATGCTCTGCCAGACCATTGTTTTTCGATCCTGTGGGGTTGTGATGATCAGGTGCCAGAAATGACCCTCAATAATAAAAGGAACATTTTCGGAGCTATTTCGAGTAATGGACGAGGGAGCCAAGTACGTAGGGAAAACTCAGGGGCAACGATAAGACTAATTGACGACCAACTTGTATTAACTATCTTAGTCTCCTCGCGTAAAATAGTCGATCTCTTGTGCTCTAAACATAAGAAGACATTCGGAACCAGCCATGTTCATTCGATACGTAATGAAGGACATCTCTCCCTCTCAAGCTTTGGCTCTGGTAGCCGCACTAGCTTTGAGCTAGATCATTGCCACGATTTTGTATAGACTTCCCTCCCATCCTCTCTCCAAATATCCAGGTCCTTTCTGGGCACGCATCTCAGCATTTCCAGCATACCACCATACTAACGTTAAGAAGCAGAATCGTCACATATGGTTCTGGTACCTACAGCAGAGGTACGGTGAGTAAAATGCTTTAAAAGCCGATAAAAGGAAAATATTGTCCGACATTATTATACTAATAGGCCCAGCATTTCGCATTACTCCCGATAGTGTCCTGATCAACACTCCCACCGGCCTCAAGACCATTTTCAACAACAAAGCCAATGTGAAAAGGGCCAAATATTACAAGGCATATCCTTGCAATTTCCATGCCATGACAACATGGAATACGATTAGTAAGACTATTCATGCTCGGAAGAGGCGAGTCATGAATAACGCCTTTTCTGATAAGGCAATGCGCTCCTGTAAGCCGTTTATCCAACAGAGAACATTGATCGGTGGTTCGAATTGATCAACGAAGAGATTGGTAAAAATTAATGGTCTGACTCTCTGAATATGGCCCGATGGTCAGATTATCTCGTTTTCGACATTCTTGGTGATCTATGCTTTGGTAAATCGTTTGGCATGAAGGAGCACGATAGCAATCTACGACATATCCCACGCCTCATGGCCGACTTTATGCTTTTCTTCACCCCGTGAGAGCCTCCTTCAAGAACACCAGTGCATTATGACTGTGACTAACCAGAGATCTAGATCGCTTATTCCCCCTTTACTGCTCTATGGGTATGGCTTAAGCCTTGTGGTCTCGACCAACTCCTCGCTGTTGCTGCACCCCCTGCTCTGAGTAGATGATAAATCTTTGATGAGAAATGCTCCGCTGAGAGAGCAAAAGCCGAAGACGACGCTCGAAAAAATTGAATAAGCCCGAAGCTGACAGCCGAAAAGACTTCTTCCATTATCTCTTTCAGGCCGTGGACCCCGTAACTGGAGAGGAATACACCAAAGATGAGGTTTTTGGTGAGAGTGAGTCTCATTATTGCTGGGTCTGACACGACTGTTACCAGCACAGCAGCTGCTTTCTTCTACCTTTCGCGCAGCTCTCAGGTTCAGGAGAAGCTCGCAAAGGAGATTACTTCTGTGTTCTCTAGTGCTGATAACATCAAGGGCGTCACGACTCTTTATTCTTGTCAGTATATTCGAGCCTTTATCGACGAAACACTGCGTATGAGTCCTCCCGTTCCAGCCGATCTTGCTCGAGAGGTCGACAAGGGCGGAATCGTTGTCAATGGGCAGTATATCCCTGAGGGTATCAATGTTAGCTGTGCATCATACTACCTTCATATAATCCCTAGTTCTACCCTGAGCCGTTTAAGTTTTATCTAGACCTTTGGTTAGTTGATGAGAAGAATGAGTCTGGTGTTTCGGCTGAGAGCGTGGCTTTAGCTCAGAGTGCTTTCATGCCTTTCTCTACTGGACCTCGAGGATGTATTGGAAAGAACCTGGCCTATCTTGAGATGAGTTTGGTTTTACTGTTTACAACTATGAGATCAGGCCTGATATCACTAGTAATCTTGGTGGCGGTAGCCTTGATGCTGTGCAGCGGTTGAGGGCCGTCGCACTAGTTACCAGTACCAACTATATGATATATTCGTCGGTATTAGAGATGGACCTATGATACAGTTTCGTAACAAACTCGTTCGGTGTAGTCGTTTGTTTTAGTATTACGCACTGCGGCTCTGATTGATCTCGAGTATGCATGCCAGCTACTCAATACCTTCCTTGCAGGCCAACTCCCACGTATACGCACCGAGGTTCTTCTAAATATGCGCATGATTATATTGACCTCTACTTAATCTTCATTATTTGAGAAGCGCACGAAGCATACTCAGGTTATCGTGGGCATCCTGACCGAAGAGAAGCCATCAAGTTTAGCTCACTGTCAACCCATAACCCTGTAGACATGCAGTAGCCTTCTCAAGGCTCGAGACACAGCGAGACAATTAGAAGATACCGCCATAGAAACGTGACGAAACACCCGAAAGACGACGCGAAATGTGCCGGCCGAAGAACAGATCGACTGACCTACCGAAACCCGAAAGAGTAGCGGCAGCGACAGCGGCAATAGCGATGAAGGGCAATGCTGGAGAGGGGGAAACCATCGATTATTCCAACAGACTCACCTTATTCATAGTCTCGTACGTATTTATAGCTGGCTGTTGACCTTGTCATTGACCCTGAGCATTGGAGACAATCGTGAATTTCGCGGTCAAGATCGATACATCCTCACAAGCAGATAGCTAATAATTCACATCGAGCCTAGCGCACCATTCGGTCAAGCTAAGCTGAGGGAGTGAGAGACTTGTTCATATTCCTTCAACATATCTGTGTTATAGTTGTCTGACAGCGTAGGTCACGTCTAGACTATCGAGCAACCAGCCCAAGACGCTTTCAACCAGTGGGTTCGATCACGTATGCGCGAAATGGTCTGGATGGACCCATGTTTATTATGGTGTAAGTCATTACCTCTGTTACCACGGACTAACATCAGTCGAGACTAAAACGCTATAAAACAGATAAGTTGCCTAATGGAAAGGCCATACTTCCCTGGCCATGCACAATTCTTCACTACTGAGCCGCCACAGAGATAGTACGATGGGAGGACTATGATATAAGCTTTCAGAATGATAAGGAAAGGCTTTCAAGTTACGGAAACGCAGTGAAGTAAATATTGTGGCCGTAAGTAAGACGATATCATATTTAATATCCTATTGCCTGTACGTATTTTTATATCGTGTAATGAAAGCTATACCGGAAGCCGTGTAATAGAGTTTAAGGTCCTTTGAATATCGTGTAAATAGCATATCAAATAAATTGTAAGTACTGTGGAATACGAGCAATACAAGTAATACGAGGTCTCTCCCCAGAGGTATACCAGACATTATGCAAATACCAATTTGCAAGACGTTTTACTAATCAAGTGTAGCAGGCTGGACCGTTGATCTGTACTTAGCTGATGATAATACTATGTGTTTGATGCGAATAAGAGCTTCACATTTGGCTAGAATACGCTTGTTTGCATCTAGAAGAATAGATAGTCACCGCAAGCGAGATGACTGGCAGATAGTAGTATCTAGAGAGAGGGGTTCGCCATGAAGCGATTCCTAAACCTTGCGCCTTCCTTTTATTCCAGTACAGATACACCGCAAACAGACGCAGAAGACTCTCCCATAGCCACGGCCGTTCCGGAGCCGATAGCTGATAACCCTATAGAAAAACCCTATAGAAACAGCTGGCGCTTCCCAATTATCAGGGGACGAGTAGCCTATAGCGACAGCAAGCGATGGTGACGATGACGACGAGGCTACAACAGCGGCCGAAGAGATAGTGACGGCAGATGGTAAGCATAATGCCAACAAAGAAGATACAAACCACTAGCTAACACTGTTCAAAGCTACAGCGACCGAGATAGACGACGACGTAACCGACACAGCTACTGCAACCGACACGTCAAGCTGCGTGCCGACAAGCACTGCAGCCGTTGTCGAAACAACGCGATCATCGGCGATAACGCAGACCGAAACCCAGTAAATTGAGTACCTCCGCCAACGACCAAGCGACCTTGAGCGGCCCGGTCGAGACCCACGACGACGACTTTGCCTCCGACGACCTCATCTACATTGTCGCATCCATTCGCGTCGGCAAAGCATCTGGTAGCGCGAAACTCCGACGAAGAGACACGCAGACAGACTATAGCCTGCAGATCCAGGCTGGAGGCCAAACCGTCTACAAGGAACCTCTATTCACCAACAATAGCGAGTTCCAGGACGTTACCCAGCAGTGGCATCTCGCCCTCAAACATAGGCAAGTCTACCGTAGAAGTTACGCAGAAGTGCGGCGACAAGCCATCGCCACTTACTGTTCGCAATATCCGCGCCGGTACCGAGAGCGCCGTGAAATCGTCGGAAGTAGCAGTGGAAAGGGCCGCAACGGAGGCTCGCCGCTCTAGAAGTGGTTCTAATGGTGGTTCTACAACGACTGGGGCTGGAGCACGAGAAACTCGCGATTCTGGTAACTTGGCATCCAAGGCTCAGGCCAGTCTTGGAGCCTTTATGGCGGCTCTCTTGGCTGCCGCGGCATTGTTTTGAATGGGTCATTGAGAATGGATGCACAGCGGGCATGGGATGTGGTCATGGAAAACTTTAGATCGATACAAACTATCTACGAACAATGTTATATTTAGTCAAGGATTCTCGCGAATGATTAGACTATTCTACCATCTATACCCGTAATTCAATTGACCATGCAGCAAGATCCCAATCACGAAGCTACACCTTGGACTCTCCTGTCATCTGCTACTAACTCTGCATACCTGGGCGCGCTTCGAGCAAGCAGTGCTTTGCCAAACTTGATCACCACGAAGTCCGCTAAGCAAGCAGCTAGACTGATGAAAGCCGCCGAAATGAAGCAGTATTGGTAGCCCAGGTTGATGATCCACTGTATGATACTGTAGTAGTTAGCGGATGTTCAATGCTGCAGAGTGCCAAACTTGCCAATAGTGAACAAAACTTATCGTCACAATAGTATCTCTGCTGAGTTCGTAATAACTATCGATCAAATAATTGATGCTGATGATCCGCCTCATGGCGCTTCTCGTGGCTAAAGAGCACATGGCGAAGATGGGGCCGAACTAGTGGACGCCGTGCTGCGTTCCTACACCCCAGACGATCAAAGATGCTGGGACACCAATGACGCAGATCACGAGCAACCACAGACGATATTCGGCTTCCATGATGCCGTTGTTGCGACGCGCGAGTCTGATGGTGAGCCAATCGCTTGAGGTTATACCCGGAACCAGAGATAATAATAGATGCAGTCACGTTCAGAATGTTAAACCAGATGAGGTACGATCCGTACGAGAAGCCAGCAAAGAAGATGACAGGCCAAGTAAGGAACTCAATTGAACGCCCGGCATGTCGAGCCATACTTTGACCTGGCGAGGGCTGCCACAGCGACATCTTCTGAAAAGGCGTCTTCGGCTTGGTGTATTGCACGTTAACCCCATCAGTTTCTCTGATCTCATGTTTGCCAGTCTTAATGGCCTTTTCCTCAACCTTGCTGTTATTTTCATCACTCGATCGGGACGGTTCGATTTGCTGTCTGTTAATATCGCGAGCGATGCGGATGTAGTTCGTTTCTTCCCAAAATAGAAACATGAACATAAAGACAATAAAGACAAATCCGAGGAAGATAGTTGGCCAGTAGAAGACCCATTGCCAGCCTTGGTACTCGGCGATGAAGCCAGTGATGACGGGCGCGAAGGAGTTGCTGCCTGCTAGAGCGAGGGCATAGACGCTCATGTAGGTGCTGCGCTGGGTGGGTGAAGTACTAGTGAGATAGGTGTGGATATACCTACAATATCAGTGGTGGATATCTCAAGGAAAGCTTCGATGGGTGCGATGAAGAAGCCCTGGATGATGCACTTTGCTATCCATTCCCCATTGCTCGACAAATGGGCACTACACAGACATGTCAGTACCACTCGCGATATCCCTTTTCCAAAGACTTTACTTTCAAATACTGGTACCCTAAACCCTTGGGTCAGTATTGGCGTGTTACTACATTCTTTGATCAAACTTACAATGGCACCCAGAATCGAGATAGGATACGTCAACCGCTTTCCGTATCGAAGTGAAAAAAGGCTGCCAGAACAGCAAACCCCAGCCCAGAAGCAGGTACACATACCCCATTCCCTCGTTGAGCGTCGTAATTGAGACCTTGGACTGCTACGCAAGAGGTACAAGCACAGAGTACGCGGTCGCGACGGACATTCCCGTAAACCAAGTATACCTTGCACGTCAGCGGTCAAGGCTGTCTACACAAGACGAGCAGCTTACAAATTCTGACAAACGAGCACAAACAATTTGCGTCTAGGAGACCAGTTCAGGGTATCATTGGGATCGTCAGACAGCGCAGGTTACGATCAAATTTCACGAGATGGATTGTGCCGGGAATTGAACTTGGTTCGGACATGGTGATATTCACAGTTGTGGAGAAGGAAACAGGAGGTTGCTGGAGAGTTTGATGTAGCCTGACGCACAGTATTCTTTGTTGCACGAGGGATCAGTGGATTGCCTTATATGTCCGTCACCGTACATTTCTTCCTCCCAGTCGCGAGTCGCGATCCGAAGTGGCACCCAGTGAGCTCCGAGGGACGCATCGCACTCAGCAACAAGACCAGATCCTGAAGGTTGAGTTGGAGTCGCCGATACACCAGGCCGGAAATCCGGCGGAAGCCATAAAACTTTGCGTCCATCAGGTCCACCCGCTGTGATCTATGTCTTGTAGAGGTTGATTCCGAACCCTAATCTGGCATCCACTTCTCCCTGGGCCTCTGTGTACTATCCAGCTTTTGTTCGCTCTCGCTTGAATGCGACGTACTGACGTCCCGAAAACCAAGACTGAAACGGCCTTCGCTTGTCTAAAAGCGAGTTATTGTCAGTAAAAGATAAGATGTTGGTAATTCGGCTCGCATCAAAGCTCTTGACCTTGATGCCCGTTGCTACGTTCCGTATCTTGACGGTATTATCATCTGATCCCGATCCGATAAGCGTGCCCCTTAACAGCTGCCTGAAGTAAAGGATTCAGAGAGTTGACCTTCCTTCGTGACTACATCATTATCGATCCTCCCACTTTCACTGAAAGTGGACGTTAAGATAGGATACGTATAACGTATCTCTTGAGAGCTTCAGGAACGAACTCTGTCCGCATGACTTCAATGACTATGGTGGCCAAATCCAATTTCCCAACTTTGACCTTGCTATCAATCACATCTTGGATGGTCCCGGGATACACAACATGGCCGAGCAAGCCAGTCTCCTACAACCAGACTACTTTGTTATACCTAACAAGGCTAAGACACTCGTAACATACTACGGTCAGTCACCATCTCTAATCGATGCTAACTATGTAGATGACTGGATGCTCCTTATTAATGACGATGAACGGAGATTTGTCCTCTTCTTTGTGGCAGACCAAGACGAACTTCGTATCTAAGAGGGGTTACATAAGAAGAGGAAAAATGTGACGGCCCTCGCTCAGGGGAGCCGAAGGTCAACCAAAGGCAGCCCACTGTTAGTTGTCAACCTGCACAAAGTCGAAACTCCCAAAGGCACTCCTACGGACGAGAGGGATAAAGAGAACGGTGAACTTGAGGATGACCAGTAAGCTGTTTGTCTGGCACGGGCACGACCTTCGTATGATACTCACAAATCTCAGTTTTATTGTAGAGACGATCAAGAACCACGCGACCGAACCGACAAAAATGTAATTCTGTTTCTTAAAAGTTACTTGCATTCACGACTAACTTCCTTTTAGGGCAACCTCGTGTTTCAGGTTAAGTGGAAGGGTTTTGAAAGCAAGAAAGACTTAACTTCGGAACCCGAGGACAATCTTATCTTAAGTACATACTAAGTATCTCCGCTTTAACCTCCAATTTTCTAATCAGCGTACTATCTCAAGGGTATCGGGCGACGAGATTCTCAATGAATATTTTGACGCGATAGGTGGGAGGGACAAGATCTTCGAGGAATCAAACAGAGCGGCCAAGACCAAAAAGCGTAGACGGACGACATATCACACTTTCAGTACAAGGCCTAAGCCATTGCAACCAAATAAGACGCATGTGGGCAACAAGACTTTGCTTGCGGCCATGAATAAGTGGAGACCTCCTTCGGGATCGTGGGAGGATGAGATTGAGAAGATTGATAGTTGCGAGGAGGACGACACCGGAAAACTAACTAATCGTTTATCTTATTTGGAAAAACAGCCAGAAGACCAATCATGAGACGCATATTATCTACAAAGGTAGTCCATTCCTATTTTACACCAATAGCTTGTCAATTCCCATGCTAATACGACCCAGATGCTGGAGTTCTTTGAGAAACACATCAAGATTATTGGGCAAGAGAAATACAGTGAAAGACGGCACGAGGGCCTTCTAGGGTATGTCTTACCCTAAGCCTTCTGCTCCCTTCATCAACAAGGGAAGACTGATGTGTAAGAAGAAGACCGATAATCAATCCAAAGGATACGGAGCCGAAACCGCATTTCTTATACACAACTGCTCAAACGTACACATCAGATTAAGACCCAGCCCGTTCTGTTGAAACCTACGTTGGCCAAACTTACTGTGGAAGCGCAACTGCTGGAGCCAGCTGTGGGGGACTTGTCGAATGCAGAACCATATTCAAGATCCTCAGAATCTCCTGACGATAGTCATCGACTTCTCACATCAATCTATCCTAGATATGCTGCAAAACGAAGCAATCAAATGAAACATGGACCATATGCTGGGAAGCTTTGACTTCATTGAAGCATTCTACTCTAGTATCCTAGTCGGTAACGGGGCCCGTTACCGGTTTTAGACCAATTGAAATTACTGAACTCAATATAGGCTCCTCAAACTCATAACGGGCCCCATTACTATCCAGGTCATGTTTACCAGATCGCGAAGCAGGGACCGTTCCATAAGACAGTGACCCATGCCACCCATACTAAGTTCCTTAGAATGATAAGCTAACTTGACTTAAAGTCTGATCTCCAGTAACTAATGACCAAATCAACTCTACTAGAGTTGATTTTATTGACCTCCTTTAGGCCTAGTAGGGTTAATTATTTCCAGGGTATCCCTTCAGCTGTTATAACCCTCTAAGCCATAAAGATAGGGATTTCAGACCAATTAAAATATAACTAGCTTAAGGTATATTTAAGAGTCTTACTATTCGCACAGCATTATATTACTATTTACACAGCATCACGTGACCTTTTCCCTCTGCTAAGCAGCGAGCTACCTGAACAATTAGGGTTAGGGTTAGGGTTAGGGTTAGTCTAGCGACTGACTGCCCCGGGACGGAATATCATTTTGCTGACTGGCCGGATATTTAATGTTCCGGTCTCTGCGACCTATAACTTATCCCTAGCTATATATCTATAATGCAATTTTCCTTCCTTTATCTATATACACATATATATATAATAGCTAATAACCCACGCTAACCCCCTCACTAAACCCCTCGCGATCTTTAATAGTATCTGTAGTATATTTATAGTCATATATAATTATATAGGGAAAGAGAATATAAGGAAGATATAGTTAGGGAGGGAGGGGGGTTAGGCGCAGAAGAATATATTAGTAAGGCGGCTTTATCTATACCGGCTTAGCTGGAATAATAGCTGGGCTATTACAAATGAATTCATATTAAGGGGAATGCTGTTTTTAAGCTATTAATCCGATCAATTTAATATATATAATTAAGTGGTTTTTTCGCTATTTTAATCGCTTTATAATACTTCTAATTTATATATGTATTTATATGTGACACTAGAATAATTTTGAATTAATTAATCAG
>JADDON010000234.1:0-49614 GCA_017140175.1 Fusarium staphyleae
ATTAGTAAAATATATAACTATAGTTAATTAGGTCTAAAACGATCTTAGGTATAATAAATCACACTAAAATAACCTCTATAAGTACCTCTTTTAGTGTGAGCACTATATATTAATATATAAAAGATATATCCTTTCTATACTAATATTAGCTCCCTAAACTGCTAATTAATATATACAAAAATAGATATAATATAGATATATTAGAATATAGTAGGTATCCCTCTTATTATCCTAATAAAAGTGGATTACCTTCCTATTTAGGCCCTTATTATAATAATAACCTCTTTCTAATAATGCAAACCTCCTAACGCCCTATATTGTTATAGACCTAGTTAACTGTATATAGTAATAGTAATAATTATTTTAATAGTAATTTTAATTAGTATTATAGTATTATATTACTATTTATATAGTATTATATAACCTTTTCCCTCTATTAAGTAGTAAGCTAGCTAGAATAATTAGGGTTAGGGTTAGGGTTAGGGTTAGTCTAGCAGCTGATTACCTTAAGATAGAATATTATATCGCTAGTTAGCTAGATATTTAATCTTCTAGTCTCTATAACCTATAACTTATCCCTAGCTATATATCTATAATGCAATTTTCCTTCCTTTATCTATATATATATATATATAATAGCTAGTAACTACGCCGACCCCCTCGCGATCTTTAATAGTATCTATAGCATGTTTACAGTCACATATAATTATATAGGGAAAGAGAATATAAGAAAGATGCAGTTAGAGAGGGAGGGAGGTTAGGCGTAAAAGAATATATTATTAGTAGGGCGGCTTTATCTGCGCCAGCTTAGCTAGAATAATAGCTAGGCTATTATAAATAAATATATATTAAGGGGAATACTATTTTTAAGCTATTAATTATTAATCCAATCAATTTAATATATATAATTAAGTGGTTTTTTTGCTATTTTAATCGCTTTATAATGCTTCTAATTTATATATGAATTTATATGTGACACTAGAATAATTGTGAATTAATTAATCAGAAGGGGGAATTTGAGTTAACCGCCTGGCAGAAACCACGTGATGCTGTGCAAATAGTAATATAATGCTGTGCGAATAGTAAGACTTATATTTAATACCACCTAATCTTAGTGTTAAGAGGTATACCAGCAGCTGTTATTGTTATAGATCGCTATATTATAACTATACTATATAAAATCACTAGCTTAGGTTGAATTATCCAGCCACTGGCGGCAGCTGTGAGTCTCCTTAATAAAGCTCTTATTATTATAGGTATTAGCAGTCAGTATTTTATCGGGATCTTATAATATATTTATTATTCTTTGAGAAATATCTTTATATGGTGTTATTATGAGGATTGATTCAGAAGAGCAACTTTGGGTACCCCGCTCGTACTACTGTCATTACTAAGGATAAGTGGGGCGATGGATAGTTGGAGGGTTATGACGGCTTAAGGGATAGAGTTAATTTGACATTTTTCCATACGCAGGAAAGATAGTGCTGCTCAGAACAGGGATTTACTATATAGCACGACGCGTCCTGTCAAGTAAAGAGGCAGGGTCTCAACTTTAATAGATTAATACCGATATTTAGAGGTATTTATACTACAACAGTTAACTACTTCCCTCGTTATATAGTGGATATATCCCAAGCTGTATGTTAAGAAGAATAGAACGTCCCAAAGGATAGACAACGTCGTGTATAATAAAGTAATCATCCAAGCATTCGTCTTAGTTGCTATTTCTAAAAACAAGCTTAGCTCCGAGTCTCAGAAAAGTTATACTTATCCGATGCTTGTGGTAAATCTTCCGCTAGAAAGCGGGAATTAGACCCTCGAGATCTTTCTCAAGGCGTCTGTTTTCAGTGGCTGCTCACATCTCTCCAAGGTCAAAGGCAGAGAGAGAAGACAAATAAGCGTTAAATATAAGCAGCTGCCAGCGCTCACACGCTTCACAGATGGCTCCCGGAACCGATTGAGCGTTCCCTCCTCCAAATACCATTGAAAAGTATGGTTTGTTTACCCTAGTATATTACCGCAATACAAATTGGTGCAGGAGCTGTTGAAGACACTGGCTATCTACCTATTCCTGTATGGCCTTTCAGCTGTAACTCTGGAGAGCTTGCTTGAAAGTATAGGCCAACTGGCTGACTTCTGCATCGTTCAAGCATTTGATGGAGCCAGATGTGTATCAAGGGTCATTATCAGCAAAAGGCCGCTTCATCAATACTGTGTTAGGGGCTTGTTGGTTTGTCGGCGCATATCGGCGTAAAACAAACTTCAGATAGTCAATAGAGTTAGGACAGCCTTAGACCCTGCAAGTAAAAACATGGGACTTCCAGTCCCTCCTTTGGCACGTTATTCCGCAGTAGACCTTGCAGCAAGCAGAGCAACGGAAGCGTGCCGGTCGGTTATTGCAGAAGCAAATGCTTGGCCGATATGCCTCCAGTGGTGGCATGGCGTCGATTCTTTAAAGGCCCTTTTTCTTTCGCAAGAAGTTGATCTGGAGATTTCCTGCGTCATTCACTGCCATAACCCTCGGTGAACTCCAGTGCCCGCTACAAACAGTCACAGAACCCGGCTTTTGGTGGTCCGGTGTAATCAAGAAGCCATCATCAACAGAGTTGTGCGAAAAGTTCATTATTCGTTTGTCAGGCAGTCAGAAATTTTCACAATTTTCTTACATATAAGAATCTACTTGATATCTATGTGTGTTGGCTTCATCTTTGCGAGTTCTTCCCTTAGAATCGACGACAGACCGTGGGAAGACTGAGCCAGGGGCTGTTCTCGTTGTAAGCATGCGACAAGGAATGAGTTGCAATGGAATTCCAAGCCTTTCCAATACCTTCAAACCCGAGTCAGCGTGCTATACACAGTCTCCCTCAGGTTAGGCGTGATATGGCACAGTTATGTAGTTAATAGAACGAGAGCCCTTCATCTCTTTCGTGCCGCTTCTAGAAACAATTCCACACTATGGAACATGCGGGCGAAAAAGAGTACAGAATTATGGGATAGCTTCCCCTGTGTACGGTACATCTTGAAGTATCGTCTGATGTGAGAGCTCAGGGCAACTTGGCTATGGTTCATTTCCCAAAGATTGTGTGTGTTCCGCATGAGACAATCCAGGTCGTTCAGCCAGTTTGTCTTGGAAAACAGTTGTCTATCGCTTAATTGCTGAGCCAAGGAAAAGACTTTGTCTATTTGTGTGGCGATACTGCTGGTATCAGACAAACTACACGCGACAGCCGAATTTGCTTCAAGCACCAAAGAATCATCATGATGAAAGCAATACTATAGACCACGATCGTCAATCCATTCAGGTAGGCCCGCCACAGTCGAGTCACCAGCTATATTGTCATAGGTGGCGTCGCCAGATAATTCATCTTGTCCATCAGCTTGAGTTGCTTTTGAGGCCTGTCCTATTGCATTTAGATAGTAATCAATGCGCTGCTTTTGCTAGCGAATCACCAAACCCGCTATGTCATTAAACTTAGCGTCGGTCATGGACTTATATGTCGTCTAAGTGAGATTATAGCCCTAGATACGAGAGTAGATACAACAATACCTGATTGCGAAGCTTTTTCCATCAAGTTCTTCCATTTAGCCAGGAAGTCCTCTTTATCTTGCTCATCAAGGCCATTGTTACTAGCGCAAATGAAAGTGATGCCATCATTTCCGGCGTGATCAATCAGCATAACACTCGATACATGCTTTAGTTTCCTAATGAGACGTTGTGCCAGGTGCAACTCATGTAGGAGACTTTTCATTGACTCCCAGAGACTGAGAGCTAATCTGTGTAGCGATTATCAAGAAAGAAACACGATGTCGACAGCGGCCATTTCGCAACCCAGATTATAGGAATTTGAACCCCCCAGGTCCCTTGTCAAGTAATGTTCCAGACGAGATCGATTCGCTCGGGCTAGAGCAACTGCAGTTGGAAGAAACACGCGCGCCGGTACCGCGCTGTAAGTTCCACGATGAAAGAAAGTCAACAAGGTTATAGCTCTGGCCTTTTTAAGCCGAGTTGAGGTTCGCTGATCATTATGGCAGAAATAGACTTGTTGTGGCGAGCATGTGGCGGGACCCCCTTGCAAGCAAGAAGAGGATCACCAGCCTGAAAATTGTACCATCGAAGATATTTCTTTCATAGAAGGATCTATCACTTAAAGCGTGACTTAGTATCAATATAAACGTTTAGAGTGAGGCCTTTCGTAAATACAAACCATGTGTCAATGTCACCACACAGCGGGCAACAAGGCCGCTGGGTGATCGGTCGACATAACACCCTGGCTGAGAGTCAATTACAATCATATGTAAGGTGTTAGCGAAACCACGCCTATGGGTTTCTCGAGGCACTCAATCAGTAACGCCAGGATGAAAGTCTTCACGCTTCTATCCCAACTATTCCTAATAACTGATAGCTTCCTTACCGATCGGAGGAAAGATCAAAGAACTTTCTAGTGCTAGGGGAAATAAACCGCCACTCACCACTTTATGTTATCAATCAGATTAGGGCTATCTCGACCCACTGCAAAGCATTATATATTATAAGTCGATTATATACTCACTAAGATGTTAGCATACGTAGAATATTCCGAGGGTGAAGCTGCTTTAGACTACTTAGGCACGTATGTAGTCGGATTAAGCTCTTTCGGCGCTATGGGATAATAGGACGTAGGGAACAGAGTGATATAGAAGAGATGAATGATGGTCCCATGTGCCCCCAGCCTCAATTGAATCTCTATAATCAAGACAGAAAAACAACAGCAATAGTAATATATGACATCTACTGTGTGCCTCTGGGCCACTAACTGAGTAAACATTCTTGGCTATTGCTATTTTTACGCACTGGCGCTGTGTTCAAGAGGGATTTGTCGATAAACGTTCATCTCTTCATGGCATCAGCTCTCCGAATAAACCCGGGAAGTGCATAATTTATATGCCAGTACATCCGGCAGACAAGAGTACATAAATAATTGCACGGAATTGTGATTTTATGAGAGCAAAAGTGGTACATCGGTGACAGCTTGCTGTCTATTTGTGGGCCCACTCCTTGACTGCGACGATGATTCGCTGCCCAACCAGACCTGGCTGCCATTGCGAGACGTCGCTCGATTCAGAACGGTTTTACGACTAACGTTAATCGCCGTTGGTTACGCTGTACTATAGCAAAGGATGCTCCTAAGTTTCGCAACGTTTGAGGTCAATGATTTCGATGTTTCACTTAAGTTCAGGGGTACTTGATCATAAATTAAGCACGGGCAAGCGGCTTACCACAAACGGTGATAGAATTCTACGGAACAGATGATTGAATGGTCAGTTGTCCATATTGTAAGGTCTGTTATCCACTTCAACTCGCCCACCTCTCACGCAGCTAGAGTAAAGGTTTGTCTGGAATCCATATCTTTGCTTGTCTAATTAAGGTCCTTGTCATCCGCTGCCGACTTTTTCCCGATGCGTCAATATAGAATAAGCTAGACGTAGGGACAGATACCTGGCTTCTTTCTCCTCATCATGGATCACCCGCCAAATGGTGTAGCTCCTTACGCACTATCTCTAGTAGCATAGAGCTCGGCTCAATGACTACAGAAAAGACCAGTCAGATCTGTCATTTGATAACCCTATTCTAGCTTATACTCGTATATACTTCTACCTGGCAATACCAGTAAGCCACCCTTCTGAATAGCGGCTAAGGACCATGGTTTTAGTGGAATGAAGGATGTGTATTGACGTGCATAATTATCGTCGTCTTCTCTTCTCTGTCGGATATATATACACCAAAGGGCTCGCCTCTTGTCGTGATCGGCCAATATTGGTCTCGCTCTTGGTTTCTTATACACACACCGCAAGTACTGTATCTCTTTATACCCCCAGAGCTATAAGCATCTGATGCTCGACATCTCGTCTTTTACCTCTTGCATATAAGTTCTTATTACCGTATCATTCTTAGAATTATTCACTGCTCTCCCTGTTAATTACTTTGACTAAATCCCGTCGCTTTTCAGCTGCTTAAGGATATTAATGACGACATTAAAATAAAATAAAAGAGATAGAAGAGGCTTAGAATGAGAAGGTTTATAGTAATTACTTTTAAGACCTTAAGTCAACTAAGGGCTTTCATGCTGTCTACTAATAGTTGATATCAAGCTGAGAGTACTTGATTAGTGCTGATTCCTTGAAATATTTTGTTTCTATAAGCCGGAGCCCACAGATAACGTAGCAAGGACAGCTGCGCGATCAGGGAAACCCGCTTTCCTTCCAACGTTTAACTTATGTTAACTAACTAGTGTGCATAAGATCTAACGTTAGTTAACTAACGTTAGTCTACGGAGTACATGGGATAACTATCTCACCCCATTGTATGCAATAAGCCATCACACCTTGTCGCAAGAGCGGGCTTCTCTCCCCTCATTGTCTCAATCACACACAAGGTCTCTCGATACGCCACCTACTTAGCATGCTATGGCCAAACCCTTGTCTGATTCACCCCCCAACGATGTAGAGTTCATCCTCGAGACTCCGCAAATGGGGATAGGAGGCTCGTTAAGAACGGATAAGGCTGCACTAAAGAAGAAATACGAAACCTGAGTAGAAGCCTTCCTCACTAAACTTTATCGGGAGGTGGATTGGCAGAGTGATATTATGTCGGCTGCGGCTATCATCAGACTGCGGGATAAGGTCACGGTTTTCGAAGAGCACTATGACTTTCGTGATAACTTATTGAAAGAGCGGGCTAAGCTTATATGGGCCGAGATATTCGATTTGTGCGAGGCGCATAAATCCGATATGGTGATATAATCTGAGTGTGCCTTCTTCGAGCTAGTAGTGGATGCTGTTTGCCTGGTGGCGTTTAGGACAGGCTACGGCGAAGATGAGGTAGATAAAGCAGTGCAGAGGTTTCACTCTCGCCTGCATGACCAATATTCCAGCTACGTGAGAACGAAGAGGCTGGCAGTTAAGTACGGGGGTACTAAAATCGCCGTGAAATTATCTCGACGCCTTAGCGCCGGGCTAGGCTCGAGTTTAAAGACACCTGGAGTGTATATGAGGTCCTTTTCCTCTACCGTCTTACCAACGTCGGCGGCCCATTCTTTTAAGATGGGTAGCTATAAAGGGACACGTTAGTAAACCGAGTAAAAGATTTCGTTAAGAATAGGCGGTCTAGACCTACTGCGTTTGTAAGTGCCTTGTCAGATAGTTTGTGGCACATATCGGGCAAGCGGTATGAGTAAAGGCAATCTTTGATCTTATGGCTCTTTTTCGTCGACAGAACTTCCGCAATGGCTTCTTGTTTTAGCTCGTCATATGCCTGGTCTAGATAGATCCACCTGAACTTCTCCATCCTGAGATGACTTCAGTACCTACGTATGTAGTAATTTTCCTTGGCGCCTACCGAAGTTGGACAGGCGGAGTTGGGAGTAGGACTTTTTAAAATGCAATAGCGTATCACCGAGATAGCTTAATACCTGAGGCACCCCCATATCCTGTGCACAACACCCACACGATCACGCACGCTTTGGTATCTCCCGTCTGCTATCATGCACCAATAGATAAGTCTAAGTCCATGTGATTAGTGTACGACGATCCGGCGTAAGGGAAGAAGAAACTATGGAGACGGAGTCCGTTTTGGACGCGCATAATGAACCTAACATTCCACCGAATAAGGCGTCCACTGCTTATCTGGGTTCTTCCACTCCCCAACGGCGCCACCTCGCAAGAGTTGAGGCTGCAAGCCAGCTGAAGAATACGATAAGGTCAGATAGCAATTCAGGAATCCTTCAAAAATCAACGCAGTTGACCGCGTGGATAATACAATTGAGAAAAAAAGAAATTAATAAATGAATCAGGTGGTTACCGCGTATAGAGATGTGTAAATATGGATGCTTTGTCTTCTGGTCTCTGCGATTGTAGCTATGAACGTCGACCCAATAGTTTTGTGTAGAAGATTTCGAATATGGCTGCTAGATGAATACCAGTTGTTCTTCGCATATATGATCTCATTATGTATTTGCTAGACTAGCTGTGAGTTTATCTAGTCACTTACTGATATAGAATATTACCCTTCTGAAATCAGCCTAATAAGATATTGGGGTAATATTAGTTATATAACTCTATAACACCTATAGAAGGATTCAAGTAGCCCAATAGAATCATCAGAGGAAGAAATCAATAGATGCTCAGTACCTAAGCCTCTGGTCTTTCTTAGATACGGCATATGGGTTCCCTACTGGGCCAAAGACGCTGCTGTTCTGGGGCATTCTGACCGAAGACTACTGCATGCTACTGGATTTGTTGCATATTCCACGCTGGGAAAAAGCAAAAGGTACCACATAGTAATAGAAAGCTTGAGTGGCTTGAGACCTTATAGTGCAGTAAGCAGGATAGAGCTGAGTTAGCTGGAGATCTATACCTTCGTTTAGAAGAGAACGATTCCAACCTGGAACTGGTCGATGTAAGGGTTTGCCCCTATCTGGGAACTATTAAAGGAAAGTGGTCAAGCGTATATAACTCCTTTCCGCGGTGGCCCCCTAGTGACTCAAGCTAATATCCCTTGGGAGATATACTCTTATTTGAACTTTGAATCGGTTACTAAGGTTCGATACGGATGTATATTCAACTTATGTGCGTATGAGTCTCTCTTGTTGGTTTGATAGAGAAGCTCTGTTCCCACTTAACTTTGCATTAGGCTTGATTGTAACCTATACCCAGTCAGATTGGAATCTTTCCAGCTTCTGCCACATATGGGAGTGAGTATATCCATCGTGCATGATATCGACCCACGATATCGACCCTGGGTCGACTTCAGCAGGCTGAGTTGGAGCATGGGTAACTCATAAAGTAATCCCTAAGTGCACACCGTCGGTTAATAGCACAATTTTGAAACATCAGACGCGGGGAAGATTAAGTATCGAATAGTCTTTCTTCACACCGGTGAGAGGTATCTCTGTCAAACCAATGACCTTTCACTGCTATGGACTTATATATCCCTATATCTGGTCATAATTGCGGAAAGCGGCAGTGGTAAAAGACGGCTATATATGCGATCGTTGGATGCTATAATAGTTGAAACAACCTTACCCGAGTAGACCTATGTCGCTTGCGTTTTTGAACTCTATCAATATAATAAAGTAAAGGCCTATCTCATTGACTTCAAAAGCACAGTGGCGGGGATTCACTAACGAACTTAGGTCATGGATGGTAGGTTTTATATAACAAGCTCACTCCTATTCATTTCGGGTGTTTGCAAACCCTATTACATACGAATTATGCGTACTATCTTCATCCAGCAGACTTATGCTCTAGATGTGAGGTAGATCTTAGTGTCAAGGTCAGTATCAGCTTAACGATAAGAATGGTCTGCTCAAACGTTACGTGGCACAAGTTGAACGAAGTGGACTAAGGCCTTAACTAATTGGTTTAATCGTAGTGGGATCGTTTGCTTTCAGATTGTTTCCTCTAAATTATATGCTGGTCCTATAAAGACTTGACAAATATACATCCTCAACTCAGCTTGGTCTAACACAAAAGATTCTCAGAACTCCGGTGATAAGACGCAATGGTCGTCAACCTCCACGTGCACCCAGTTACAATCTATATGATAGCTTTCCTTTCTTAGAATAAACCGTAGGGGCTGCATGCCGCGATTTCAGATAACGATGTGGATAGCATCAATCGCATAATAAACCTCAATAATCATCTTACAAAAGAAGGAGCAGAAGAATAATTTGTATGATATATGCCTGATTAGCTGCAGTTCTGGCGCTATTGCATCGTCCTCGTCGTCATCCTTCAAAAGCTCGAATGACAGACAGCGGAAATCGGGCTTAGCTTGGTCTCCTAGTTTGGGAATAAGGTGGTCAAGATCGCCTGCCTGCCTAATCACTTCAAGCTGGCATGGATCGTGGTTGCGTAGGGATCAGGGTGCTTCATATTGGGTGAATGTGGCGAACTTAGGTCCGTTGTCATTACAAGCAGTCTCGTCTTCGGCAATCAGTACAGGCGAAGAGGCAAATATCATGATGAAATAGGCGGATTGTATGGGGAATGGAAAATTCTTGACGGAGCTCCTAGTTTCTCCAAGCCTCAGCGCAACGAGGGCTCTTTAACCAGCGTTGATAGGCTCGTCGTATATGTTGAATGTTGTGCGTAAAGCCGTGCTTGTATCAACAGTCGCCGTTGCGGCTTCTAACGACAAATTAGGTTATCCGAGGAAGCGCCCGTGTCAAGTCGGGCGCCTAAGTACGGAGTAAATGAACGGGAAGTGCGGTTAGGGGACAAAGTTAACCGGACAGTCCTATAACACGGCGATCTTTCAAGCATGACCTTACAAACCATGAGCTTCGATCAGTGTTACTCGTACAGACAGAAGTCATCATGTCAAACCACACTGGAGAAAGACGTCAATGGCCGTTCTGGAAATTCGATATGGACCGGTCCGACGAAGTGAGGTTAGCCTCAAAGTTCATTACAGTTGAGGTACAAATCGTCGACGACGACATTTTCCGCGCAAACCTTCGACAAGCTGCTTCGAAAGCAAGCAGCAGAACTATGTTGGAGAATGAACTTGGCCAGATAAGATGCGAGAATCTTGCTCAACTTCGTGAAAAGTCACTCGTCACTCACCGGATTACCATGTTGAACCAGAGTGTACCGCCGGGAATTGCGTATCACTCCAAAGCCCTCGCGACAAACCCGATTGTTTGGAGTGAAATACTTCATTTCACTACAATCGCAGCTGGATATGAACCGTGTGAGGAAGCCCCTTATGTTTGTATGTCGGTTCACCCTCGTCTGTAAACGTATCTGACCGAGCAATAGGTAAAATAGCTTCCTATGATTCGGTATCTGGCGACGAGATGAACAGATCATCGAAAAGTACCGGAGTCTCTTATCAGCAGAATCTGATGGAGGGTATCTCTGCCAATATCAGCGGGCAGATGCGTCAAGGCTTGCAGGCATGCGTAGGGGGAAAACGCTTAAGGGGGGAGGAGGGGGATAGTCCTCGCAAAAGGATTAAGACAAGATCGAACGCTGCTCTGCGGCAGAAGTTACGTCGTAGTAAGAGGTTATCTCAGAAGCTCGAGACGCCAAAGAGAAAAGGGTCAACTTGAAAGATGACTGATGAAACATATCCATAATTTATGTAAGTATAAGTCAATTAATAGGCGCGCTAGCATATTTTGACCCTCTGTTTCACCTTCTGGCTTATCTATAACCTAGTCCGACGAAGGTCCATCCTTCCGATGTCCCTCATCCATCACAACGAACTTTTGTTGTGCTTCAGGGTTTCGAATTTCCGGCGGAGCGAAGGACAGAAACCTCTCGTTCTGGGTTTAGGTTATTATGCTTCGTATGTATGATGGCATCCAAATAGACGCGCAGTAAAGCCTGTAATGTGAGCGTGAAGGTATATTCGTCCTCATAATCTATGCGCGGCTCGATCGGTTGACATATTACCTGCCACAGGCTCGCTGAGGGCTATAAACCAATCCCTCTCACGGTCCCTTTCTAGTCTCAGGCGAATTTAGAAATCACACAAGCCTACTGGTATAACGTGCACAATGTGCTCGAAAGAGCGAAACGGTCTGCAGGGCGCCCCGCCCACAGCTCAGCCAACTCGGCTATGTATGTAATTGCCAATCGGGAGTCACCTGAGAACTCCGCAGTGACTTGGTCGAAGGTCTCTATGTAAGCTCAAAAAGGCTCGAGAGGGATCGCTGGCGCTTCGTGAGAATGCGTCTGTTATGGCAGGCCGAGAAGCAGATTTGGTGAGACAGCGCATTGCTCCATTGGGTGAATACCACCACGCGACATTCATTATCTACTGTCCAGCTGCCAGTAAGTTTGTACGTGAAGCTCTAACAAAGCGTTGTTGCAAAGAACATATCCATGACGAAGGTATTCACGAGTTGGTTGCACTTATTTGGCCATACTGTCCAAGCAGCCGAGAGGGTTTCAGTTCTCTTCTTCTGGGAGTTCCATCATCAACGCGCCGTGTGAGATCATATTTGCTTTTTAGTAACGTTGTTTTTTATTCCTCCAGAGCTTACACCTATGTCTCTACTCGTCGAGAAAAATGGGTGAATATCGAAGTATCTTACGTTGACTTTGATTACGATCAGGATAATGCCTTCCTGAAGCTTATAAGCTGGACTCTGGGGAGAACAGCACTAATCAGATGAAACTATGATTATCTTAAAGCAGGATGTCTTTTTAGAATTGGCGTTAAATCAAGTCCTATTGTTAACCCTCAGACCTATCGTTCGCCTTCGTTTGTGTGACGTGAACTATTGCGCCTACTTATGGTATACACCTAAAAAAAGGTGCTTCTGACGACTACTGTCGAAATAAAGTACTTAATAGTTAGCTTATATATCTTTAAGTGTGGAATAGACGGAAAAGGGATATATATAGGGGCACTCCTTACCTATATAACTTCGAGGAGAGGTACTACTTATTCTACTGATATGCTGATCTAAATGACTTACGTACTGCGTTCTTTAAGTAGGGTGCTGCTATAAACTTCTACGATAAGACAGAGCATAAAGTGTTTCTTATCTAAGGCTTTGAGACCTGCGATATAGCTTGTAGGGTTAATAAAAGAGTATAAAGTGACTTAATAGAGGGATATCATCTTAGCACTTTCTGGCTTAATTATCTATTGAGAGGATCGTTCTAAGTAGATAACTCAAGATACTGCTTATATCCGCATTAAGTCGTTTATGGTATTGAGATATTTCGATAAATAGAGGGGCTCTGGGACTGATAATTTAGTTTGAGTAGCTTCAAATTGAGTACTGCTTTATCTAAATGTTAGTATCTTTCTTTATCTGCCGTAAGGACTTAGTTATATAAATATAATGTTTTATTATAAAGATTAATAGCTTAACGTTAAAAGATAAGTATGAGCCTTTAATATGCCCCAGTACTATTAATAAGTTAATTCTGTGTTATTGTTTTAGTAAAAGTTCGAACGAACTATACGTATAGTAATTTGACTTTTCCTATTATGCTGTCAGTAGCCTGCTGTTATAAGATCTAGTGATTACTTGTCAGACTTTTTATTTTAGTTATTAGTTGCGGCTGGTGATAGCTAGCTACCCTTTACTTCTCTAAATAAGAGAGCAGTTATTAATGCAAACAGAGTAGGGATCGATAGCACTAGACTAAAAGTTCTATGAGCTGCCTTTACTTATATTGGGTATTATAAACTAAGGGAATTATTAGCACCTAATTATCACGACCCCAGAAGGTCGCCAGACTATGCCTCTATAAGGTATGAGTATAGAAAATATATAGAGTATAAGGGGATATATCAAATTATTTGTGTCTCGTATTATTAACGCAAATAGGCCGAGAAAATATATTAGGTATGGTTAGTATAGGATGGCCGAAACCTCAGGAGGAGAGTTAAGGGCTGTTATTCTAGCCGGGTTTATTAGGATAAGAAGCTAGTTAGTATCTCGAACTTCAATCTTAATCCTGAAGTAATATATTTTTTATTATAATCGCTTGGTCTTTGCTGATAAGCTACTGAGCTATAGCTGGGCTTTTGCTAAAATTATTACTTTTGCGTCGTCTTGTTGGAAAGATGCCAGAGGCACTAACCCCTCTTAGATTCTACCTTTGGACCTAATATAGCTTGGTATAATATGCTTCCTTTGCATATATATACGTCTTACTATACTCTCTTTCATCTAATATTATTATAGCCTTACCAGACGCGACGCAAATCAAGACCAGATGCCTCATTACGTCCTTTATGAAGAATCTGTCTCGGACTAGCGTCAACTTAAAAGCTGGATTAAAGATAAACTCCACCAAATAGAACGCTTAATCGATAATGAATGAGGGCACTCGAGATCTTTCGAGGCCTGCGTTATGGAAGAGTTTCAGGGCGTTAATGCACGTCTTGATAACTAGGGATAATAACTCTAGGACGTCAATGCATGTCTTAATAGCCTCGAAGCTATGGTTATGGAATTTCGAGCGGAAAGTAAACGAAACACTGCATAACTCAAGAATAGTATGATCCAGAATCCCCTCCACCTAATCCAGCATATTATCATCCATAATCCTATCAAGGGCATCGTACACCCTGATGCAACACTATACCCTAGGAATGCTGCTCAATTCTACTCGCTTCGCTATCCGACAACAGATCATAAGCGGCGCATGCTTGAGTATCTCGTCACGTTCTATGACATCCGTCCCGTTTGCCTATCTGAGGAGGAAACTGACAACGACGCCACGTTGGATCCTGAATCCGCAATCCATTATCTGGAGGATATACTTGGTCTAAATGAGGACAACATTGAATAATTCCGTAAACAAGCTCGGATGTTTAATCAGGATCAGAAGTTCGGGCAACCGTTGAAGCGCACTATTGAAATTCAGGATCAAAGACCATTTCAGAGATCAAAATTGGAGGTTCGAACAGCTGCTACCTATCAGCTACCGCTGGACAATCAAGAACAAGGAAAGGGCAAAGACTATGACGACAGTCCGAGTTCTGAAAGCGCCAAACTTGAATGGGATACGCGCTCGACACCATCGTCCAAGAAGGCAATAAGCAGGGGCATAGCAAAATACTTGGAGAATGAGAGGCTGGCGAAAGAGAAGAAGAGTAGGGACCGAGAAAAGCAGCGGAGGAGAGATCTGGGCGAAGATGTTCCGAGTTCTTCACTTGAGGAGAGCAAGAGTCCGTCGGACGGGCAGGGAAGAACTGCAGGTTCAGGAACAACAACGAATCCTAACACACCAAGCAAAAACACCAATTAGTATGCTAATTATATTTCTTTTTTACAGTTGGTTGAATCAGATATTATTGCAGTTTGAAGATAATTGCTGCTGCGGAACAATATGGCAAGCCTGTCCGACGAGATAGGACCCGAGTGTCCTCGTTCTCGAGATTGAGATCCGGCTCGTGGCTTCGCTCTCCTCCAAAGGGGCATTTTTGCAACGCATGTATATTGGGAAGCTTTTCTAGGCGGTAGATAACGGGGGTCGTGGCGACGTTTGGGCTTGGGGATGTGCGTTGCATATGAAGCTATGATACATGACTGTTGAGTGTAATAGAGGTAATCTTAGGGAAGAAGGACTCAACTTTCAAGTGAGCTTCTAATGGTGTGCCTTCAAGTAGGTTGTTTTGTCCATGGTATATAACATGATAGCGTATGATAACTCGTTCCTACGCATCAGGACTCAGCAAGCTCAGTAACAGCGCATCTAACTCCTCCTTATTGATGAACATCGGAAGATCTGCGCTGTTCTGGTTCATTCGATCCAATACAAACGCGACGCTATTCCCAGAATCCTCCTCCTTGGCCGAGTAGTAAAGTTTCAAGCAGAGACGCGGCTCATCAACAATGTCTCAAAATGTCAGAAATGTATCGTGGTGATGCTGGTAAACGCCAATGAAGTGGAATGCGCGTGACGTGGCGACAAAATGGCTATCCTTAACCATACGCCTTCGACTTCCGATCTAAAAATCAAACCGGAGGCCTACCAAAGTTACGCCTCACGCAGCCCAATATCTACGGCTCTACAGAAGAAAGAGGAGAGAAATACAGGGTGTGGTGAAGCCGAGCACGCTTGGAAGTTGGTCACCAACTAAATACAGAAACCACTGCATCAACTGGCTAACTGCCTGAAGCAGCAGTATACCTTCAGCATATATGGCCTGCTTGCTAGAAAGAAACTTGGAGAAATTCAAGTAAACAGATTCAAATTATGGGCCATAAGGACATCGCTAATAATTATTAGACGCCTCTGTTAATAGCAAACACAGCGCGCAGGATACCGGCGCCCGTTGAGCCAGCTTAGATACACCTACGGCTATGCTATTTGGAGTGAAGCCTCCGGTCTCTAAGTCTCGGGACAATATCACTCTAGAGTCTTCTTTCTCTGATCCGAGTAATAGGTCTCACAGCCAGGATAGCAGGCCTTACGTGCCCTTCTAGCTGCAGCAAGTACTTCACGCAGCCTGGTGTCGCGGAGCCCGGGTTGGTTTAGAAAATAACAGCGTAAAATACTGCATCCTCATTAACGAAGGGTTCATTCTCCGAAAGCGGCCCAGTTTAGATATGATACTATGTATGTGGCCGTAGATGATGTCGGCGATGATTTCAGTGAATATAGTTTAAGCGTCAGTTCCTGCTATGATCTTGATAGTGACAGCGAACCCGAATGCGCTATATAGCCTCAGAGTTCCTAATACAGGAAGACGCAAACTTCCTGGGGGATGTCGAGAGATGAGGAGCTCCTTTGGGTCCTTAAGATGACATGGAGGAAGAGCAGCGTACTATTAGACTGGAAGATTGCGAACGAACTAGATCACACGGAGAGTGGCGTAAAGCAACATTTGGCATCATATTACAGAAGAAACGGAATCGTTAACACATTTTTGTGACTTAGCGAGCTGGATTATTGCATTGCTTCTGAGTCTAAACGCAGCACAGGACGTGACCTCGCCACAAACTTCGACTATGATAGCTCCTACCAGTAGAGCATCATTACCCTCATTATGTAGCGCGACTATAGTTCTTAGATTCAAACGTCCCGAGACTGGGAACAAACCCTCGGGTGTATCACGAAGGCGAGACACGTAGGTAAGTTCACGAAGGTATATCCCCGATTCAAGGATAGACTTCAGCCCTCCGCATTATCATTTCATAAGCATATAGGAATATACGTCAATCATTTACATTTTAAGTCATCTCAATTACAGTCGCTCATTCCATATTACCAGTCATTATAACTCGTCCAAGTCTTTCTCGTAGTCCACGTCTTTACACACGGCAATATACTCCCATACGGTCTTCCATAGGGTTCCTCGGTGTATTCCGCAAGCAATACCGAGCGGCGCAGCTGAAGTTGGCACGAATATCTTTTAAAACTTCCAGTTTGGGAGAATAGCATCATCTAAGATTATGATAACTTCATGTTGCGAATCTCTAATGGACTTTATCCCAATCCTTCCACTCCACCTATACTGAATGATATCCCCAACAACCTCGGCGCCTCCTGCGATAGTCCATTGACCAGTCTCGGTTCTTGACGCGTCTGAATAGCATGCGATTGAGATAAAAGGCCCGCAAAAGGATTCACTATAGAAAAAATACAATATAAGCACAGGGCCAGATCAAAGTGATCACTTATCACATCGCTTCGAGACTCAACGGAAACACTTGATCTCAGATCGTCTATCTTTAACGTATTGTCTTTATCAACGACCAGATTGCATACAGCGAGACCTCTATTAACAAAAGCCAAGCTTCTAACGTTACAGCCAGCGAGGACCCATCGATACCAATCTTCAACCAGTCTTCTTCTGCAGGATCAAGTCTTTCATCCAATACATAACCAGTGCTACTAGGTCTAAGTTTTTCAGAATTTGAGAAAGATTATAGTAAGGTTGGCCGTGTAATGCGTTGTAGGTTACTATCTCTTTTCATAGCAAAAGTTGAAAGTGGTCACGTTGAAATTAAGCCCACCCCGTTACCTGCAACTCTCGTGCACCGCTACATAAGTAGCGGGGCCTCACAAGCCGGTCCATGTCGTGGGTCGGATGATCGAGCGCTTGGGGGAACTTGGAGGGGATGTCGGCTTGGAAGACGTGCGCGTGCGTCGTGTTGGAGATATTACTTACCAGTAACTGTGCCTAAAGAACCAATTGTCAGTGGAATCTATCATCTGGGTATTGTTGTAACGCACGAGAAAAGATCCCGGTGTGCGCTGCCGCTGCGGCCATTGTAGTTGAGCCAGAGAGAGTAAAAGACAGACCAAGTACGGATCCTCAAGCCACAGGGCGGGAGTCAGGTTGCGTAATCGGCGCTGATTGAGTCTTTTCACGGGAAGATTGTTGGCGCCGGTAGTGGGATGGTGTTTGGGTGTGAGGGCTCGTTCTCGCTCTGAGGGGCGAGAAATCGTCGCATAACAATAGAAATTGGCTGAATCTCTATCCCATTCTCATCCCACTCTAATCTTAAGACATCAACACATGGAGCCTTTATTTTCAACTACAAATCCAGATAATCCCCGCCTAATTTTCCTTGGGAATAGGACAGGAACCTGCCACGATTCGCACAAGAGAGATATAAGAATCTCTGCTTTGAACGGTGGTTGAAGGCCAGCCGGATAAGAGCCTTCGTGTCCCAGAGTAAATATAGAGATAGTATTAAAGCGTCTACATTACAGGCCATAATCAATCTTCATATTCAAAGCTGAGTTTAGCTAATTCTCTTTGGCTAATTCGATTAAGTCACAGACACTTCTTAAAACTGCATCTCTGCCCTTTCTCTGGCTCAAGTCACACGACTCCGCAGCTATAGCCGTCATTTGCTACTTTGGTCTCACCTTTATAATCAGGTCATCCAAATGCCCATCCTTAATATCAAATTGAAAAAGGCACACGTAGTGCTGCAGGGTGTTGATTATAGTGATGCCCCTTCAGTTGATCACTACTAGACCGACCAACAAGCTATGCTTATACCTTCGTTACCGAGCTGTTCCGAGCGATGACTTGTTCTGGCCAAGATGGCCTCGCAGACCATCTGTTCGAGGCACTTGTCTGATACCACAGGCTTACCATTATCAGCCTTGAGGCACCTCTTCGCCACGAGAAGTTCAACCATGACATTCAACTCCGTTAGGGTACCCTTTTCCTCATCTGCTTTCAGAGACAATCCGCCATCACCAATGGCAATAATCTGGCCATTCAAGCTGAGAATTTCAAGGCTCATACGCTGTCGTTCGTCTCGGAAGTTGACTACAGGTTTCGATAAGAAAGTCTGTGTGAAGTAGGCGAGGTGACTTAAGACGCGTGAGATGAGCACGACGGTGCTGTCTTGGGAGGGAAGGCCTTCGGCTGCGAGTGGCTCGACGTAATCGGGACCGCTAGATGTGTTGCTAGGGGAGGACCTTAAGGGACTACTAGATCCAGATTAATTTGCAAGTGACAGGGTGGGCATAATTCTAATGGATTGTGTTTCTTTGGACCCTCTTGGGTCCAGGAGTACCGTGATCACCTGAACTTGAAGGAAAATTGCCTCCAACGGTATTCGTCCTTAGAGCTATCAACAACTTCAGCTTGAGAGTTCATAAAACAAATGCCAGGTGAGCTATACATTCAAGAAGAAATATAATCCAGACAAACCTTCAGGTACGCCGAGACCTCACATGGTCACCAATGCGTCACAATTCTGAAATGGCCTCAGCGCTGCAGTACCTGCACCGAAAGCACGTCATCCGCCGAGATATCAAGCCCGAGAATATCCTAGTGGGTAAGCTTCCTTATGGACTCAACCTCTCCCACAGGAGGGACATCATCTTAGCAAGAGAAAGACAAACTTCCAATAAGCGCCAGAATAAGTCTTCATTATAACTAACAGATACTCTCGCCGATGCATAGTATTATCGCCATCTGGGCGATTAGGCTATACCATTCTGCCCCGGCGATCACCGACGACAGTGTCGGTATCTTGAACGTCTAATAATCTCGTAATTAGTGCCCAGCTTTCCTATGACCTCTTATCCGTCGTCTCCTCTTGGATGTGCGCCCAGCATTTCGAATAATATCCCCCAACGATTCTGCTTGTCTGACTTTCCAGAAGCCGGTCTGAGCCTTGTGATTTCTTGGCCGAAGGCTATAAGGACTTTCGTGCACAAACAACTGTGGGAGTTGGGGAGGCCTGTGGCCTTAGGCCGATTCATTCAGTAGATAGTCAGTCGTAGCGACACAATCCGATTCGTCTCGCAACCCAGGAGTCCCTAAGTCGTCTTTGTTTGGATTAGTATCAGGAACCTAGGCCATTATTTCGCCGATATGGGAGAGATCGCAATAGGCGTTGTAAGTTATGTGGTACAATAAAAGATAATAGTTCCCTTAGAGAGAACATTAAGCCCATTTATATATTCCCAGGCAGCAGCCGCCTAACATACGATGCAGACCAGATAGCTACGCCTCTTTCGATACGCGGACACCCTATAATACAGACTCAGGATGGATGCCGCGGGCCTCTGCTAGTGTCAAGGCAGAATTCTCCTCCTGTTCAAGAGCCAGCCATAGACCAGCATGAAGCATAGCAGGTGATTGGATAGATAAGCTCGCCGTTGAGTATAAGTATGGGCTGTGGTCCCCTAACGCTTCGTTGCCAACTTTTTCCTCTCTTTATCCAACGAGGTCATAGAACAACCATCATTCCACACGGATATCTCAGCACTGTGCAACATGAACCTAAAGGTGCTTCAGGTTGATTCGGAGTCCAATCATAGCTTACAAAGCATTGCTGCTACCCTCAGCCTAGCCAAGAAGGTAGTGGTGGTCATAGGCGCTGGTGTTAGTACAGCAGCGAACATTCCAGTATATTGCTAATATTCAGCGCTTATCTTCCTTTCTAACTAACAAAAGACTTTCGGTCAGGAAAAGAACTCTATAGGAAGGGTGAAATATTCTCTATCAATGCTCTTAGGCACCCTAAGCAAAGAGCGAGGCTACTATCAGTCACCTTAGAGCTTCGTCAGCGAGCACTTCAAGCCGAAATAACAGCGACTCACCAATTTATCCGTACCTTACGAGACAAGGGCCAGTTACTCCGTTGCTATACGCAGAATATTGACATGCTGGAAGTCAAAGCAGGCCTACAAACCGACATCGACTACAATGCAGACTGCATTCCACTTCACGGTTCTCTTGACCACTTACGGTGTCACATTTGCCGCAAAGCGTCTGATTGAAATGACCATGAGGCGACTATCAACGCTGGAACTGATATCCCTTGTCCGAAATGCCGCCTTTCATGCCAGGAGAGGATGAGGAAATGCCTCCGGCCAGCCCCAATAGGCTGCCTTTCACCAAACGTGGCATTACTAGGTGCGGACCATAGCAATGGAGAAGCAATCGAAGAGATGGTCCAAAAAGACTTAGCAGCTAGTCCAGACCTCCTTCTCGTGCTCGGTACGAGCCTGCGTGTGTCTGGTCCGAAGAACTTGGCTAGCAGGTTCGCACGTATAGTCCGGAAGAAGGGCGGAATAGTGGTCTACACGAACCTATCACCGCCATCGCACTCGTGGGGCCGTCTGGTGGACTATGTCATCGAGGGTGCTTGCGATATACAGGCCGCAGGGGTCTGTTTTGTTAGCTTCCGGCTAACTAGGTACTAACTGTGGTATAGAAATAACATGCTAGGAGAAGTATCTTGCTTTTATGTGTGGTAAGTTATCCATTATATCCTCACTGGTAAAATTATCTTACACCATATTAGGATTCTGCTAATTGCATTACTGATGTGCCAGACTATCCACTATTTAACAATACAGACCCTTGGGGCCTGTATGTAATAGCCTCAATTTTCTAATAATACCGCGACCAAGAAGTGTTCCAAGAGACATAGACCACCAACATCCTGAAGCCTAGGTCTTTTAAGATTTTCAGACTCGAGTATATCAGCATGTACGACCTTGTCGTAGTTGGTCATGGCATTGCCGGCCTCGCCGCTGCAGTATCAGCTGCAGAACTCTCGCCCTCGGCGCAGATAGCCGTGCTAGAGCATGCACCAGAGCATGCGAGCGGTGGAAACTCACGCTGGAGCCCTGCCAACATGCGAATGCCATCTGTCAATGAGGTATTACCAGGCTTCGTGGACGACATGGTGGCTGCAAGCGGAAGTGGTGGCGACCGCGCGTATTTCGAAAGGCTGGCTAGCCAGGCCCCTGAAGCCCTCCAATGGCTCGAAAAGCAGGGGGTGCAGTTTCACGCCATGGACTATTTCTTGAAATCTTGGCCTAACAGGATCCAGCCTATTGGCAAAGGTGCTGCCATTGTCGAAGCCCTCAAGCAATCAGCCAAATCGAAGGGTGTCCAACTGGTGTATAATTGCCGTGCCCAGCGACTTCATCTTGGCCGAGGACAGGCCATAGTTGAGGCAGCTGATGGGCGACGAATCGTTGCCCGGTCTGTTGTGCTCGCCAGTGGTGGGTTTCAAGGCAGTCCAGACATGCTGCGTACTCATCTTGGTCCTGGTGCGGAGACGTTGAGACCGATATCACCTGGGACGGCCTGGAACGCCGGCGACGGCATCCAGATGGCGCTGGCCAACGGAGCCAAGGCCTCTGGCGATTGGAACGGAATGCACAGCGAAGTAATCGACCCACGGAGCAGTCAGCCAGCGCCACTGGTCCTCAATTATCCGTACGGGGTTGTGGTGAATCAGGACGGCAAGCGGTTCGTAGATGAAGGTGCTGGACTCGTGCATGACACGTGGGAGCATCTTTCCAGAACCATACATTTTGACACACCGGGCCGCTTAGCCTGGGCAATTTGTGATTCCAGATTCTTTCAATTGGAGGACCATGAGGCAGCTATCCGCTCCGATATGCCGCCGGTGACAGCGGACACGATATCTGGTCTGGCGGCACAGATGGGGATGCCGGAACAAGCGCTTCTGAAGACAATCTTAAACTACAATGCAGCCTGTAACGCAAACATGTCTGGCTTTACGGCGGGCCGGCTTGATAATCTCGCCACTACCTCAGACTTGCAACCATCGAAATCGAACTGGGCTAGGCCGCTCGACGCTCCGCCGTATACCGCATTCCCCTTAGCCGCGGCCATTGTCTACACTTTCGGCGGCATTGCGACTGATGTGGAAGCGCGCGTTCTTGGCCAGAGAGGCATCATTCCTAATCTATATGCTGCAGGTGAGATTACTGGCCATTTCTACGAGAAGGCTCCAAATGCAGTGGCCGTTATGCGGGCACTCGTCTTTGGACGTATTGCTGGCCTCAATGCCATAAGCTCCCATTAGACAGACAGAAGTGTACCGTTGGGTTAGTAGGGTTGAAGGGTTAGGTATTGGCTATCTAAGCTATTCTGCTCGTGTTATTTTACATTGGTAGTTTTTAAGTTATGAGAAATAAGAGATAATACTTTAATAGCAATACACACTGGTCTGTGCCCGTGGAGAGGCGTCACAGACCTAGCCGCTAGGCGCCGGGCCTTTTTGCAGGAAAAGAGACACCCCAGCTCTAGTCTGCCAGTACCGTTTAGCAGAGTCATCGCGAGCGCCGTGATATAACCAGGGTCTAGAACATTTGAGTGTTCGCGCAAAACGAGATTCATACGAAACGAATAATACTGATTAGCGCTATAGTTATCTTTTTAGTAGAGATGTACATCTCACTCCTTCCTTCCTTTCCTGTTGTAAATATAGGATAATTAAATCTAATTCGATTGTCCTATAGATTATACCTATAGAGAAGATTATAGTAGTATTACTAGATAATACAAAAAGGAATAGGGTTAATCTATCTCGATCTACTATACTATTATAAAGATTCCCTACCTTCCTTTTAGGCTTATTCTCTTTAACTACTAATTTCTTCTTTCTCTAGTTTATAATCTCTATATTATCTATCTTGCGGTTATGGGCTGCCCCGACCGGGCCGCATATGACTAACCGTTCTAGGAGCAACGCTATTCTAACAGCATTTCCATTCAGGGAGCATCTTCGTTCCAACAGAAGAATCGCCTTAGTAGCCGTCTCGTTCTATAATAACATCACTCACTTAAGTCACCATTCGTACCACGTCATAACGACTCCACTTAAGTCAGGCACCAACAAGGACACTATTTCTCGGCAGCCTAAGTATGTCACACTTCCAGTTTCTCTTCTCAACTATCCTTCTTTACTATATGACTATTAACGCTTCTAGCGCCATGGAAGTTGAGTGAGTTTTGGAGAACTGCCCTACTCACTAAATCTAATCATAATTGCAGTATAGCGAGAATAGAAACCGCGAGCTCTCCGAGCGACGAGACAACAAACGGCGAATTCGTCTACATTGACAAGAGAGTCTTCAAACTATCGAAATAGGATCGGCTAATGTCGTGGTAAGCTGGTGATGGCCGTATAAGTGTTGGTGGGACTTTAAGATCTGCGGCCACGGTTCGAGACAATGGTACACTTCCAAAAGAAACTTATCTGGCCGTAGAGGATGCTATATATAAGTTGGAATACAAATGAGATCACTCTGTGCAAGGGAGCACACAGCTTGCCTGCTAACCATGGAGGTAACTAAATACAAACCTCACAGTCTGGTCTCCATCCTCGTAATCGAGAGTGGTGACCGCATCAGTCAGCTTACCTCCGTTTTTAATACAGTCACTTTCCATCACGCAAGTTATGGAGAGCATATTGTTCGGTTGATTTACTTTATTTTTGATAAGTTGCTTTAATATTTTTTATGTCAGCGTTAAATCTCATCCTCTGGAAATACCTCTGCGGTGAGGAATATCGCACCCTCTGGTGATTATTAGCGGCTGAATTAGATGAACCCAGAATCGCCCCCGAACCTACTGTATATAGCCAAAGTCCTTTCGGAATCGAATAGAGCCTTGCAGTATTTTTGCCTGTATTCGAATAAGCAAAACTCCCGGCTATAATGAGATTCTTGAACTAAAGCTGGCGTATATCTTGGGATGTCTGAGAGGGATCTGAAAGTAGTGATAAAGACGATATCAGGAAAAGAAAAGTCTCTCAGCTCAGAGTATCTTATATGTAGATAGACCACTAATTAATAGCAATTTTAGGGTCAGGGGATAATTGTTTGTTCACCTAGGTGTGCGGTCGTTATTTTGTTCTAATTGAAGATAGTGCTCAGAGATATTTCAACTTTACAGGTAAGGCCGTTATAAATTTCTAGAGGTCATGGCTGCTAGGTGACCTAAGCCGTTAGATTAGTAAGCCTGAGTGAGACTAATAATAGAGTAAGGTGATTGTGAATTGAATGCCTAAGATATAAAACCTGTCGGCCCGTTATGTAACTATTAACTCAGTCTAGCAGTATATGAGAAGCTCAGCAGGGACCCGCCAGATTAGTTAATTTGGCTAAGTAATAGCAGCCTAGGAAAGCGAGAGTCTAAGAGTACTCTTCTAATGATCTAATATTATCGACTATAAAGGCGAGCTAGTGATTATATTGGGTGAAATCAGCAAAGGGATAGCTCAATTAGTCTTATCCTGACCTATTTATTCAGTATGTCACACGATCAAAAGAACAGCCTACCGCCTTTTACGTCTGAGCCGTCAGACAAAGATAAGCAGGAAGTAAAAGGAGGCCAGTATAAGGAAACCTCTCGGACTTATAGTGCGGTGACTTGATGATATGAGAGAAGATCTATTATTAACTTATTACAAATGATGATGGGATAGGAAGCAGCAAAGAGGCGACAGACCAGTTTCCTAGATATAATTATATACTTGTATTCAAGTAAAGGGCGACAACCAGATGAGTATGTAGTCAACACGACTTTGTGCGAATAAGGAAGTGCCTTGATTCATTAGAAATTCCGACTCTGTGCTCCAGGCAACCCATCTCAGCCCAAGACTATACCCACCCATCGAGATCTGACAAGATGCCGCTCTATTCTTAACCACTGGTATGATGATCTGATATTTTCCCATTGGCGTCGAGAGTGGGCCGGATTTATGGTGAATTGCGCGTGCTGAGACCCGGCATAGTTCTCCTCTGATGAGAAACTTGCGTGATATCCATACTATTAATGGTGATATCATGCTCTAAAGAATACTTACAAGAGTTCCGATTGCTATATCCACAACATCTTGGTGGACAGTTAACCACTCGTAGGCATAGATATCTACATCGCTACTAAGGCCGGGCAGCGCCAGGTTAAACCCACGCAGTTGGCTCCGAGTTCAGCACTTTGCTCCGTATATTCTCGGGCGTGGCAAAAGTATCGAAGTGCTGTATACACCGAAGAGGCGGCGTAATAGGGGGAGGCAGATGAGGAAGATATTCGTCGAGCCTGCGGGTTCGGATTGCCATGGAAAACCGTTTGAGTTCGTCTTCTAGAAGAAGACGAGTCCACAGGGCTTTACAAATACGATGATACCACCCATCCTTCCTTAGTCGCTATCCAATATAGAGCGAGTGAATCTTACTCTAGGTCGGGACGTATATAGCGAAGTAAAAAATGGAATATAAAGGACTATTCAACCTTGAGCCTCTGGGGGAGGCCTGGCGATAGGAATAAATTGGAGGAATTAATCTTGGTGTTCTCCATATTGACGAAGATGCGCGATATTTTTTGGTACTACCAGGTATGTATCAATGTAGACTGCTGTAGGCTGTAGATGTCTTACCTACTGTAAAGGATCAGTTCTAGCGCAGGGTGCCAGAGCCTCTGCACGTATAATTTGTCAAGGAGTTCAATCAGCCTATCTACCGCAAGTAAGTATCTATCTAGCGTGCTCGGCTGGAGTTCAGGGTTACCCAAGAACTCTCCTAAAGCTTGATAGATCGGCGCTCTGTCCCGGGCTTTATGTAAGCCGATACTGCAGCCCGCCAGGAAAATGATCTTATGCAGATTACTCTTCTCTATAGGATCAAGTAGTCGAGCTAGAGTATGGGGCATCCTTTCCGCCGAGTCAAAGTCATGGCGGCGCCGAACAGTCTGCCATTGGGCTTCGGTCTTTGGCACGTCTCTGATCACTTTGTCCTATGTGGAATCGTGGGTGCGTCGACGAGGGTTAGGTTTAGGTGCGGGAAATCGGAGTGTGCTAATAAGATCACTGAACGGGATAGGTGTCTCCAAGATTGCCGTGTTCATGAGGTTATGGTTATTGCTTTTGTTGGTGTCAGATGTCCATTTGCCGTCGACCACTGTTTCTCAGGATATATAACTAGTTGAAGCAATGTGCAACCCCGAAAAGGCAACTACTTATAGGCCTCACCGACACTGGTTCGATAAGCACTTCCCTCCAAATGTTCAAATAGGATGCAAATGGATGCAAAAGTAAAGAGGTGGAGACTACAGAGCTAGCAAGCTATTTCAAGCACCTCTTAGGACTTCTCAAGCACTTGTAGCAATATGGAAACTTAGTCGAGCGAATGGCCTGCCACAACCTCATTTGGCCGAGAGTTCTCAACAGAGTTCGTGTCACTATGCTCTTCAGCTTAGAAGCTAGTCAGGGATAATGGAGGAGACGACTTGAATTATATTCGTTATAAGATAATGATAAGTATTGATGTAGAAAATGGCCTTCTGAGTAACGCCGGGGCTTCTGTATGGTACAATGCCTTTTGACTTAGGCTTATTCGGATTCATCTAGTATCTGGGGTTTATCATGACTATTTTTTATTTCCAAAATAGCATTCGATAATGGACCGTATTCTCTTACGAATCATCTCGCTCAATATGATATGCCATGTGCGCTTCTTCATGTCCCAGAAGACCGAGATACTTACTCAGTTAAGCGAGTTTATTCTAGACAAAGCTCTGAGCCTCTTGCACGCTTGTTAGTCTTTGATCGGATCCATGAAGCAAGATAACTGAATGTGATAAGACTATATAGAGTACATACATCAAAACTTGATCCGTCCCGAAATATAACTACTTCCGATCCCAAAGGTCCTGGAGCACATGACTAGACTAACACTCTGAGACATTACGCGTACACCCAGCCCCTTTCATTGCTAGGGTTTTCCATCCTTCCTCATACAACATCGTTCCTTTTGTTATGTCTTTTGTATACTTCAGGCCCCTTTGCGGTCTATGTGAGGTCTCTTTTGAGGTCAGCGACGATGTTGTGATCGGCCAGTCACCGACCCTTCTCTGCTCTGCTTAGCCTTAGCTAACCAGTATTGCTCAGTGACTGACAACGCCATGATTTTGGAGTCCACGAAGTATGAATCTTCGGGTCTTGTATATGAACGAAGGGTCCCAAGCTCGCCTCTACTGTCACCACAGTCCCACTATTCAGACACTTCTGATGGTGATGGTAAGGATTTCTATTTCCCAACATGGGATGATCTCCACGAATCCCGGAGAGCTATTGCCACTCACTTGGCATGTGTCCGATTTGTGACAAGTAAGATGCTATCACCAGTTGATATTTCTAAGATTCTCAACTGTGACTACTCTCCAATCCGTTCGGCATCAGAAGGCAGACGACACAAAATACAAAAAACAGCCGAAGTCGGCTTACGCGACCATCGCCGACTGCACTGGTCACACGAACTGCATGGATTGCGCAGATTACCATTTGAGACATTAGACCAGATTGTGCGATCATGCCTGCCCATCCACTATGGTCTCTTATGTAATGAATATGCCTAGGTCTCTTATATGCTCTGCGACTAAATACAAAATTGATGGGGGAGCCCGACTATGGGCGCGCTTCATCTCCTTTCAGGGTAACAGCTACCTCAACCATCTGTCTGATACACCTCACAATGGAGAAGGTCTGTCAGTCATGATCCGGCAACCTGAGAAGACTCACGACACACTTTTTATCGCACACGACCACTTAGGAATCCGAAGGATCTTAATCCGTAATACAGTGTGCATTGAACAACTACAGATCGAAGAGCGCCTAGGCCTAGGGTGAGAAACCGTCTCATTAACCGAGCAAACAAAAGCTCTCTGTATTGAAACAGACGTAAGATATATCCATTTGAGACTGTACATCGACTGACGGCCTTCTAGGGGGTGAAGGTACGGGAGTTGTATCTTATAGGAAGTAGACAAGCTCTAAAATTCTACTGGTCGCTCTTATATCCGCCTATAAAATGTCTTTATCATGAGACTATCGGTAAAGTGTATAAATTGATATCCTAGCCCAGAAAAATGGGCTTATTTATCTGCAATGGGGTGGGTATGAAAGCTTTATCTATATGCTGGTGGTTTGGTGTTCTTGTTATTTACGTTCACTATTAGGGATCGAGTGAATTGAGATATCAAGATTACGTGGCCTACCGTCAGGATGTCGTCTGGCTGCACATGGTTCTGGATCAGGATGAAATAGTATCTGAAATATGGAAGCGCGATGGTTATTTTGAAAGCCGTGATATCGTGGTAAGTAGTAGAGTACTTCCAATCAGCTCTAGAAACGTATTGACAGCACGCAGATAAAGACTAGCAATGGTCGAATATGGACGATTGGGACAGTTCAGAAGTCCACTAATGTAGCCAAATGGGACCTTCTCGACTGTCCTGCAGGAAAGCCATATAGAATCTTCTTGGAAGACTCGTGGCTTCGTATCGATCAGATGGCTTTTGAGAGTAAAAAGCCTTTGGATTATGATTTATAACTACCGGTGGATATTCCGTAGTCTGTCTATCCTCGTATGAGAATCGGAGAAGAATTCTTGTATAGCTCGGCGTTATTAACCAATGTATCCAACGTTGTCTTATGTCGATATACATTGGAAGATGAGGTGTGTGTTATTGACCTATTATTTCGCTATGTCGATAGCCGGGAGCGTATAGTAGGCCAAGTGCGTCTAGATTATTTAGGTCACCCTCTAGACGTTCAGTCGGACGCAGGAATTGCTCTCAAGGTCTCCATAGACAAGCGAAAAATTACAGAGATTAAGCTTAGTGATGCTGATAACGATAGATAGATATGGATGCCGTGGTCGGGTAGTATAAGTTGGCGGTTTTTTAATACTGGAACTAGGGTTTCACACGAAGAAATATAGTTAAGGTAGTAGATAGTAACTTACTATTACTTATACTATTACTTATAATATTTTGAATATGAAGCCATTACTCATTAAAACTCATTTTTCTGCTCTCCCAGCATAAACCGTCTCACCGCCTGTCTACTCGCCCCTTTCATGCGTTTTCAAAGAACCGACGGGACTGCCTTTTAGAGTAATACGAATTTACCTTTGCGGCTTCGAAGAAACTGGCAGCTGATCCTCTCTCGCCCAACTGACCCGTTATGTCGTGTCGTCCCAGGGCTCCGCCGTCTAAATGGATCGTCCGAGGAGAAGCTTGACTAGTGTCACTCCACCAAGCACCGCCCGTATTATGATAAGCACGGTTGAGACCTGGTCACCTTATTCTTCATTCACTACTCTCGAATTGCTTCTTTTGGATCACAAGTTCCTATCCTTGACGGAGAGTAGGATGTCATGACCCAATCCTCTCGATTGTCATCCAAATTTACTTTAGACAGCATAGCTGACGAGGCATCGCCAGGTTGCAAGGCATGAGACCATCTTGGCGTCCTGAACTTGAGCCTACGAGTTCTTGCGATTGATCAGATAAGACAAGATATGGGGGCGGACACTGCACACTTGTAACTCCTTACTTGCTAGCAATTTGAGTCTACCAGAGAGCATCAAGGTAGAGCCATGAGGTTCAAAGCGCATGGTTTAACCCTCCTGGACATTCTTGATTAGGAAATAAAGGTCCTTATGTGCGTCCACGCCTCAGCTAAACACGCATGACTTACTAACTATCTACTGTATCTGGCAATTTACTTACTCGCTATGTAGCTATACAGGAAAAACTGTCTACCTCCCAGTCATGACGCCGCATTAACTCTCGGATTGCCTTGCTTCCGGTTGATATCGCCAACAAAGGCCCATATAGACGGTCTCCTGATCCTCCTGAAACCTTGATCATGTACGATCACATGCAATGGAGGTTGTCGGATCCCTCCCTGAGGTGGTATTTTACTAACAGACTGGCAATCCTACAGACACTCTGACGCAGTTGACGTGACATCTTATTAGCATACCCATGCTCCTCCAGTCTCGGGTTCCCGCTCATTCGCAATGAAGCGGAACGTCAAGCGCTGGGGTAAAAATAGAGGGTGCCATCCCAGCCCCAACTTTTAACTTTCTGATGCTTTCAGTATCTCCTCGCTTTCCGATCTCGAGGTTTTTTACTTATTATAAACACTCAAGATAAAGTATATAAACACTCAAGATAAAGTAGGATAGCCTTTAAGGCATGATGATGCAGTCTTGGGTAGATTTGATCTACTAAAGTAAGAATACTCCTTGCAAGATATGAATAATTGCGGACAGTTATAACTGAGCATTCAGTCTGAGGACTGGCCTGATAGTTGCGAAGAGCCCTATCCTTATCTTTGCGACTCTACACAAAAAGCAGCTACATCGTCAACTACCAGGATAGTGGCTGACGGTAAGTAGGCAGTCTAAATTTTATAATTCAGTATCGGTGGAAAGGCTCTCTTCCTTTTATGCTTAGGGCGCGGGATTTCTCCCAGTCTTGTTCCCCTCGACCATAGCAGATCAAGATCGCGTCCAACACATCAATCGAGCAAGCAAAAGCCGACATTTACAACAGAGGCTAATATAAACTTGGACGACCCAGAAATAGGGCCAGAGATTGAGGCGATGCGTACGAGTGACCAGTCTTTCGATTTCTCAAATGAAGCGATCTCCGACTTTTGTAAAAACCCCATTCTTTCGAATTTAGTCAGTTTATCTTACTATATTATTACCCAGCCCTAACAGAGATAGCACATCTATGTTATCATCAGCACCATAGGCTCTGGTGCGGGATTATAGTATATTCTTGCACATTAACGATTTCTCGCCAAAGATCTAGGTCATATACTAACGCTTCGGAACGGCGGAATGATATAGACTATTTGATTGTCCTAGCCCTTAGGCCTAGAGATAAATGCTGAATCATTGTTTGTGTTTCCATTACAGAGCACTTCAGTGATCGGGACTTATGGTGAATCAAGGTGCATATGCCTTTTTATTGAACGATCAGCTGCCTGAGAAGTATATTTCCTTTTTTTCTCATCATGAGAGTCTCTTGCACGTTGAAACTCTTGAATAACCAGTCGTCAAACCGCCTTCTTTCGGTCTAGGCGTTTGGTATGCTCACTTGTCTCGGTATACTTATGGCGTAGTAAAGTACAAGTAAACCGAAACGTCTGTTGGTAAAATGCCAGGCATTCATCATCTATAAGACTTAGTTATATTGATAAAAAATGAATTGAGGATAAGTAGCTCCCCTTCCTATCAACGCTGTTGTGGACTTGAGGGTCTCTATAAGCTTGTTCGTGGTCCTTCACCAGGCATTCATCCCTTTAGGTGGGGGCGTAACTACATTCCGAATGGCAAAGATGAAAACGACATCGCGTGGGCTTCAAGAGCATTTCGCGCAACTAATAGGTCAGCGAGATATCGCTTGAAAGCTCAGACTAACCACAGAATCATCAGCAAAGGTTACAGAGAAACTGCTGGGAGATATACTCTCGATATACAGCTTACTTTGGGTTGGATCCCGCTCTTGAGTCTAAAAGCTTTGGTCAGTCGATAAGGAGCAGAGATATGAACGATTCACAAACGTCAAATCTCTCGATTTGGGCGGGTAAGGATCATCGCTGGCGAATTTATAATAGTAGGTCTGGCAGTGCAGGGGCGATATTGTGGATGGGGTGAGGAAACCACAGGGGCTAGATGAGGAGAGTCATGGAATCCACAGTACTAAGGGGGCCTGCAAGTCGGCCACCCCTGACTTTCGTTCTTCAAGCCCCCTTAGTAGTCTCTACCTTCTGAAGATAAGCAACGGCCGATGTTTGGCTTTTCTGAACTGAGACACGTTGTTATTGCCGGAGAAAAGGAGGCGGCCGACAGCCCATCCATTGCTACGCTCTTGTAGGGCAACCGCGGTCTATAGTGCAAGTATTAAAGTCATTTGAGCTTCGCCTCTGTATCCAAACAGTGCTTGATGGGCTAGTATTGTCGAAAGAGCCGTCTGACGTGTGGCCCTCCAGGGCCTCCGCAGTCTTTTGATAGCCTTGGATGATTTTGTAATGTTGAGCTCAGATATATTGGTGGCAGGCATCTCCATGCCCCCCTAAGAATTAACACCCTAGCTGGCCATGAAACAGGTCATTTGCAACGGCTCCATGAGGTTCACAAACCAGCAAGTTGTGGACGACTCAGTCTTCATGGTTACAAATTCACCCCTTGTAAGTGACAACATCCTCCCCCACGCTACGTGTCACAGGCCCATGACGCACCATGGGCTTGGTAAATTGCTGAGCCACCAAGTCGCACGAAAACGCGTGCCAAAAGATAAGCATAGGAACTCCATATGTCAATTATCCCAGGCTTCTTAACCCTGATTTGCTGACAGCATCCAGCTTTTATATTGCGATGATACAGAGTGCATCGCATTGTTTTCATCGGATGCCTTCGTCACGATGCCACTATCCACCAACAGAGACTTGGCGCATCAGAAAGTCCCTCAACGAAAAGACACGAAAACAAGCATCGTGTCAAAAAGACTGGAAAGTAGTTGGTCTTCTTCCAGCCTTTACGCTCTCATGGGGTCGTTAGGTTTCATGGTTCTGAGAGTAGCTCTGTTATCGCGTTAGGTATTTTTGCAACTTATTTCATCATACGCTGCCTCTGAATCCACGCGTCACCACTCGTTGGAGAAGGTCAATGGGAATATACACATATTCTCATAGTTTTGTGTTCTCCCGCACTTGTATGATGAGACTGAAATTCGCTGTGAGTGACTCTATCAGACCACTTAGCACTTGACCATAATGTAATGAGCTGGCAAATGGATTACCCTGGAGGTCTCAGGAGACTGAAGACTGAAGTGGAAGGCATAGCGGATGATATGGTCGTTTATGTAAAGTTGAATAGGATATTAAGCCGTGGCTCAAATGTCTTCTGCGGCATTAAATAAGGAATAGGTCCATATCTTGATATTGCCTTCACCCGCCCTTATTCTTCGAAGCCAAACTATCAAGCTCGATGTTTTGGATTATTGCACAAATCGTCCATCACTTCTCATCTTTAAAGGCCATAGACCTGCTCTGGCAAGATCTTACTAGTCATTGACTTTATTTAATCTTACGAATTTATATCTCTATCTCACTTTTCAGTCATGTCGAGTCATCAAATCTGCTCTGTTCCTACTTTCAGCGTTCCATGGCAGCACCCCATCTGTCAAACGACCCTTGCCACTCTCTTGTCATCTGATTTACGGATGGAGAAAGCTCCTCTATCGACTATCGAATGGCTTATTCGTCTCTGGCAGCCTGCTTTCGCCGTACTTATGTGACTATTTTTCATTGGGGCTGAACTGGGATGGGGAGGTACTTATAACTATCGAAAAGGTTGCTATATCTGGTTGTTGTGCGCCAAATGCTTCATTTTGGCCGCTGGAATTATGAATTCGATTCACGTTTCTCCTGAGACAGATGAAAGTCCACCAACTATCAGGGCAGAACTTGAATAAGAGAAAGGAGACAACACCAATAAGGTAGGTATGTGATTAGCACGTAAGATCCCGACCCCAGAGCTGATGATTTTCCTAGAATCAAGCCAACATATATATGGCCTCGACGTGGTTTATGCTAGATGTTATTCTCAGTCTCTAAATATAAGAGTGTGGCTGACATATAGTATGAAAGAGATAATAATATACTTCAGAAGCAGCTAAAATCTTCCACGCCTAACCCCCGTATACAGGAAGATATCTCTCAAATGGTTAATATACCCAAAGAGTCCACACTTTATCAACTGCTAAGTATAAAAACAAAGCGCTTTAACTTTAATTGACGCCTAGCGATCGTCTCGAGTAAGAAACTTGCAGTGTGTTCAGAGCGAGGACTAGGTCAGATATTATATAATGATAGACCTCTATGCTTTCTATCACCGTAGTTAAGTGGACGCTCAACAGGGGATGGCCATTGATGGGTTCTTAGATACCCTCAAGACACAGAACTATATTGATACTTACGAGTTTGGAAAGAATATTCAGGGGTAAGGTCGAGTACCCGACAGGATACTTTTGAGTAAAGCTATAAGCATGTTTAGAGGTCGATAGAGGGGATAAACCTATGGAGTTAACTTTCTCAATCTCTATATGGTTAAGAACAATATCGTTCCGAGTTCTTAGCCACTCATAAAAGCTTCAAGATAATTGAGCTTTCTCGTGGAGATAACGGTAAAAGAGAGTCTCGAAAAGAACCCACCGACCTCAACGAATCGACTTTTTTTCACCTACTCGCCAGCCGAGGGGCGGTACATCTCCTACATATCGATCATCACGGTATACATAAGAATCTTTAATGATAAAGGGCGTAAGCTATGGCTAATATGGCCAAGCCTAGGACTTGATGGTCTGACAGACTGGAGACTGAGTGGCCAAGTTCCCAAGTGCGGTATTCCAGCACATATCGCTCCCGGCGCCGATTACTGTAGCAGACTGCCTGACAGGAACAATACAATGGCACCACTCGCAGCTTCTGGATATATTCAGATATACAAAGACAGAAATCAAAGATCCAGAGATAACAAACGAATCGTATTTTCGCCAGGTTATTGCTCACTATGCTTTTAGTCCTACGGCAAAGAGTATCAAAAACTTATACGTGGCCGCCAGATAAGTCTCTTCACGAATACTTTAAAGTTTTTAGGGTAAGAAAGTGATATTTCCTATCCATAGAAGCAACATACGATAGTGCTGATAAATATTCAATAGTTACAGCAAAGCTGTGATTGCGATATAATGAGTTCAGACTATAAGGCATATAGATGTGTAAATAGAAATAGGCCATACGATGATATATGTCATTACAGCAATAATAGACTTTATCAGATTTCCATTAAGCAGGATATGCTGCATCTAGAGCAAGGAGCCCTTGCCGAAGATAGGCCAAGGACCGAGGTTCTTCAAGAGGGAGATATCCCAAACTATTCTTAGGCAGGGTTTGATCGAGGGTTCGAGACCCATACGCCTCAATTCCATGTGTCTGCTTAGGAAACTGTTTGCCCACGCTATCTAGTAGTTACATCTCAACTGCTGCGTCAACTTAGTTGACCTACTCTGCCGAGAAAGGCCCGGCTGCATTGTGTGTGTTCCTTTCCATCAGCTTAGGGAAGCACAATCAACGTTCAAGTTGACAGACTACCTAGCTAACTTTGAATAGGTATAAGTGAAGTCTTTTGCGCAAAACTACTAAATATTGGATTTCTTTTCCTCCCGCTTATCTTCTTATGTAGCAGGTCATTTGCCAAACTCAGGCTTAATCACGGACTCTTCCCCTGACTCAAACTTTGAATGACGTTCTTAGTTCTTACGAAACTCCAGCTTTCCCCTGGCTCCTATGGCGGACCTCAAATTCTGGTCTATTTCTAGTCTTATGCCTCGCCTCCTTAGGTGCTGTCCGTGGGCCGTGGCCCGAGCATCCAAGGCTCCTCCTGACCGTGTATGTTGTTCTTGCAGTTGCAGAGTCGAAGTTGACCCCTGGTGCCTAAATAGACTCAGTTGACCTTGATGAGGGTGGGGAGACAGCGCGTTTATTGCGTTACCAAATTTCCCAGCTGATTTCCTATGAGACAGCATGTATTCTCGACTCATATCTGACCGATGTCTTTTGAGATAGAGGTAACCGCATTTGTATTTTGAACGGACCTATGTTTTATATATGATGATCCTATATTAAGAAGTTCTTGATCTCTGCTCCATCTCGTTCGGAAACCTTAAGCCTGTTTTTCTTCTTTATAATGACGTATTATATGAACATACTTATGATGCTAGATCAGAATTTATGGCGTGTTTGTAGACCGAAGCCATATCAATGTGCTGTAACAAGATGTCACACCTAGAGAGATCAAATCACAGGGTTGATATGGTTTAAATTTATGATGGCTTTTATAAAGGCTTCACACCTTCGATTTTACTTGGGAGTGATGTTATTGCCCTCCCCCTGACCGCAGAGAGATATTTTTGACCGTCTTAGGCTGATCTGATTATTGAAAAGCAATCTACCTGGAAATACTCCTTAATAGGTCCTGGTATGGGCATATGTTATTCAAAAACTTCTATCTCTCTTTCTAGCCTTACTTCTTTGGTGGCTCGTTCTTGATAGAGTCCCCGCAAGTGGATTTTCTATAGTCCTCGATTTTTTTCGATGTGTTCAGGCTAATAGATGAGAACGTGTAAGCATTAACCAGTGAAAGTTGAAACTGGGCGGCCGCCTACCACATAAGTTGTCACATAATTGGTAAATTAGGTTATAAACGTATATACTTTGGTTGATAAGCAGCAGTGTTAGTCAATCAGAGGCAGATTATAGTAATAAGTGAAACATAAGCAAGCTGGTATCTTGAGCGCGCTGTTAGCTGATTGCAGTTGAAGTTAGTGAATTAACGCCTTGTATGGCTTGGATCCGCGCAAGGTTATACTGTAGTCAACAAGTGTAGGTGAGATGCGCCGCTAGGCTGGGGCAGACCCTAGCTTTCAGCCATAGCTCGATGCTCGACCACTTGTCGACTGTCATGTCATTGCGTGATTGGGGTTGACAGAGGATTCGATACACAAGGCACACTAGGCATACGTCACGAAATGCCGAATAGCTCCCTTATCGAAGAGTCCGTGACGACAACATATTTGTTGCATCCGTCTAGTTTAAACACCTGCATTCGCCGCATCTGGTAGCCCCAGGGCATCCTCTATATACTCTGCAGCCTTCGCACATCTGGCAGTATTGTATGGTAGTCACGGGAAGTTTATAGCTCGGCTAGGGCTTTATCGAGTACTCTCTCAGCTTAATAGATTCCAAAAGAGGACATACCAAGCTTACCGACTACGAGAACTCGTCTGGGCGTCGGGGATGCTACACACTTGGTAGGACGCCGGACTTGCGTTGCGAAGATCGTCGATAGTGCTCGCAAAACCTGCCTTTAGATGAAGAGAAAAGCTCTGAGGCTCAGTGATATAAAGGAGGGATGGGTTTTGATAAATATAAATGCCGTTAGGCAGTGGTTGCTTGCTAAGAAACTGAACATAGACATATGGCTGCGAGTGAGTCTTTCCCCGCCATATACCTTAGTAACTCCTCATTTGACCTTCTCAATGCAGTCATATCAACAAGATGGCACAAGGAGTCTCTAAGGCTAGATCAATGCCATTACAAGTGAGTTAGATAGATATTGTCAAAATGACGCCTGCTAAGCAAACCAAGGCCCGAACCAGCCGTATCAAAGCGCTCACGGTAATTCCTGCCTTCTTAACCCCTTTAATGAGTGCTAAATACTATAGGATTAACTCTCCCGAGTAGTTAATGACCTTATAAGACATCGATGGTTATGAAGTCCTACTACTAGAAACTATTAGGTACTTGGAGTACGATAGTTATGAATTTATCGAGAGCGATCATGCCGACGAAAACGAGGACGATGACGTTAATGGAAGCAATAGTAAAACATACAGAGACAATGAAAACATTTATGCTAAAGAACCTTATCACAAAACAAAAAGGAGGAAAAGAATAACCTAATTCTACCCCAAGGCGGAGTGTGGAGGACGCAAAGCCACACAACATAGAAGCAATTTATCTGCCATTGTGAGATACGTAATAAACCCCTAATACCCTCATATACGGCCATTTAATTAACTAGTAGTAAGACGTTTCATATAGAGTACCTTACGCAATATATTCTACGATTTATCGTAACGTCACTGCTCTGAAGAGACACTTCGCCGACTGCCTAGAGCTGAAACAAAAGCGACACTGGCCAGAGTATGAGAGTAGACTCGACGAAATGAAACGCCGACGAGCTAAAACAAATCCGCAAAAGCGTCCATAAAGGCACAAGGGATTCTCGAATCTTGTACATATCGCCTTATAGATATAGAAGACTCGAGACCGCGGAAAAGGGCGACTAGGCGAGGTTAGAAAAGCACTTGGAGATTTCAAGTCATTCAGCCGACGGGATTTCTTCACATCACGCGGTCAGGGAGTTCAGTACTACATCTCCGACTTCGAGTAGTGTGGAAAAACTACTTAAACAGTGAAATAGAGCCTGGACTACTGAGGGAGACAGTAAGCTCCTACTGGTGAGTAGCTTATATGAAGTCAACACCCTCACCGAGCAGCAATTCGCATACCCGCGGTTGCCTAACTCTCTGCACATGGGGACGTCCTGAGTACAGAAGCATTGAAGAGTGTAGACCTTGCTGTAATATCTTCTGTATGAGATCAGCAGCTGGCTGAGAAAGATGTCACAACATTCAACAGTGCGTCGAAAGATCTTACATAAACCACAGATGGATGAGTCACCTGCCGCGGCAAACAATGAAATGTTGCCTGCACTAGATTGAGAGCCTTGAGCTTCGCAAGGTATACTACGGATGGATCAGTTCTGGGCACGACAGGCCTGTATACTTTATATCTGGACGATTCCAATATATACTATCTCGATCGCTACCAATCGGAGAACTGTGCTGTTGCCATACAAACATCAAACTCTATAGGTCATGTAATAGATATGTCAGTGAATCGCACAGCCGACTATATTTGTCCGCAAGAAACCATTCTTCAACTATGGCTTCACTAACAATACTCTTCTCAATAATACACCTTTAGGCATCGGTTTTGATACACTGTTGGATAGTTGCTAAAGGTACTTTTCCTTTTGGCATAAGGCTAGCTTGATACTTGCGTTGAATTAAATGTTAAATTTGTCCTAAACTAACTCTCTTCTACTTTAGTTGCCTAACTTTCAGCCTCAGACGTTCTGCATTGGGAAGTTTCATGCTGCCTATTCTGTAGCTTTATCTTCTGTTCCAAATCCAATATTTAAGTATTTCCCTTGGTAATATGTCTAGCTAAGTCGGCTGTTAATAATAGTACTGTGATAGTTACTTAGATCTGAACCTTTCTATATGTGGCAGACCTATTATCCACCATGTGGCAGGGTTACTACCTCTTACTAATGCCTTCTGACTCTATATTTAAGGCAGGTGTTCTCAGGACCTAGTTCTTGGAATTGTTAGCCTTGAACGGCTTGGACTGCGCGCCATCATGATATATATCTGGATTCAGGCATCCAGAATTATACCTGGAGAACATATAGAGGCTCTTCTTCCTTTTTAGAATCACGAATGTGGAAGAACCAGGCGTAGTCTGAAGAAAGTCCATCCCTAAAGATTCGAAGATATCCCCAGCGAGGTATGGGGATGATATATCGTATAATATCTCTAATCACCTTCATAGAGTTAGAACTGAGTACCTTGGTAAAAGAATGATAAGTAATAGCTTTAAACCCACTAGATCTCCTATGGCATCTTAAACAATGAAGTCCAACCCCTGTGGTATGTTAGTAAGATATCCCTCGTCGTAAAAATCGGAAGGTAATATCTTCTCTTTGTTAAGTGTCCTCATCTTTGATGAGAAAAACCCTGGCTCGCTCGATGTTTCGCACCACGGCAGCTGTTGAATGGGGTGTCATCAACGCCATGGATGCCTGTCTTGTTCCTTTGTTGATTGTCGAAGCTATTGAATAAAATGGCTTTTACGTCTTGGTAAGGTTTGTAATACTTTTAGGCGGAAGACTAGTAGCGAATATATGGGTGGGAGGAGGATAATTTTGTCGGATTATACGGTGGCATTAACTACTTGATATAATGTGATATGATTAGTATGTCGAGCTGTTTTCTCTTATCCCGACTGAGGCATTAGGCATAGCTTTCCCAATTTTCAGCCGCAACCAAGGCACCGGTGAGGCTGTGGACGTGATCTATTAAGAACGAGGCTATACAGATTCCGCAGCGGCCTCCGAGACCACTCAGACCTATGTACGCCTTTAGTCAACTACCACTCCCTGTTGGTCTTACTTCTTTCTCACTTTATGCGCACTTATGGATGTCATTCAGTCAAATGAAGCGTTCAAACAGGTTGGCAATAAGTTTCAGTTCCAGTATGTACAAGGCTTCATACGCTTGGAAGATAAACTATTTGTCGCAAAGTGGAAAAATCGCACTGGACCCCCCTTCCCTTTACGACGAGCGGCGGGTGGAAACAGAAGACAGAGGCACGAAGATGCAACCTGGTTGGACGATAGCAGAAGATCAGAGTTATTATACCAAGAAGCCTGGTTTCCTTTCCTATGCCAACGAAGCCAACCTCGAGGAACTTCTCCGCCGGGAGATCGAGACATGCGAAATTCTCTGACGCCATCCACATCCGAACATCGCCCGCTACCTTGGCTGCCTGGAAGCTAGGGGAAAGGGTATCTGGTCTCTGTTTCGAAAAGTATACAAACACGCTTGCCAACACAGTCAACCCTGAACATGTCAACAAATCCGAATTTCTAGGAAGCAACCGGCCGTTTGTTAGCGACGATATGCGGTAACAACTTGAAGGGTTAAAAGAAGCTGTTCATCACCTTCATTCCCTTGGTCTCGTCCACAACGACATTACACCGGCAAATGTTATGTTCACTGAAAATGGGAAGATGGTTCTTGTTGACTTTGACAGCTGTCGTTGGCTGGGAGAAAGCTTACACCGCAAGGTTGGTCCTGGGACTAAGCGGACTCATGGGTGGCACGACCCAAAGGTTACCATTGCGTCAAAGAAAAGACATGGATGCTGTTACAGAACTGGGGACTTGGGTGTTTGGAATTTCGGATGAGGACTTTCTGTTTAGGTAGATATAGTTTAACAGTGCCCAATCGATATTGACTATGCCTTCGAGGATATAAATACAAATCAAGAATATAAATATAGAGTTTCGCTGAGGATTGTTGCATTATTGGGCGCCGATAAAAATAAATACTTGGAGCAATTCCTCTAAGGACCTTAAAGGGGACCTGATATCTTTGAAGTGTATCCTAGGATGTTTCTCTGTTAAGTAGACCGCGAGCGATAATAACGCACAACTGACTTGGCCAGGATAGTAATAAGCTGCCGAGATTAGACCACATCTCGCAGTCCTTGCATTGGAATACGACACTTTCGTGGCATATGTCTGGAAGTAAAAAGCTGCAGGACCTCCCGGGAGAAGAGGTTTGATGTCTTTCCTAAGCGAGTCGGGCGGCTAGTTTGTTGTCGTAAAGCGCAGAGGTGCCGGGTTACGCACATCAAGCGCCGGTAGCAGTATCCAGAACTCGTGAGTTTGTTGTATTGTAGCTATAAGTGGGAAAGTCCGAATAATCTAGATATATGAAATCACTCAGGTAGTGTCACATCTGGCAGCTATTTCGGTAAAGTAACTCGTTGCAATTCACTACATTTTACGCCCACTTAGCCTTGAGTATATTATATAAGCATATTTATCTCAGAAATGGAGAACTACCCTGCGTCTAGTTATGAAATATCTGCACCCTAAAATTCGACGGTTTGCTCTTCCGCTGGACGCTTTAAACCGACTTGTGCTGGCTCTGGCGGCTCACCTTTCTCTTCTTCCCACCTGGCTCTCACCTTGAGAAACTCCGACTTTCCAATAAGAGCTCTGAGACACTCTGCGCTACTCGGTCGTGGCTGTTTCTGGCTTTCAATAGCCGCTTCCGAAAAACGAAATGAGGCAATAATAAAGTCCAATAGTGCAGCTACAACAGTTAGTGTTTGTCTTAGTATCCAAGTAAACTCAGCTCATGCCACAAGGGAATAGACTTACCCATCTCATCGCACCTCTCCCCATCGACCTTTCTCACTGCAGCACTGTACTTCTCATGGAAAGCTATTTTCTCGATTCCTCTCCCATCCCTCATGTTATTCCATGGGTTGCCAAGTGCCCCAAACCGCCACGGCAACTCCCCAAATACAGCTCTATACAGACAAACTCCCAATGCCCAAATATCAGCTGTGCCGTCAAACTCTGTCCTTTCCTGTTCGGGCGAGTGGAAACCGATCGTCCCGTTGGTGCCGGGCTGAGCAGGTATTGTGGTTCCGTTCGCAGGGATAGGAATGATGGAATCGATGTCGAGAATAATGGCTGTCAGGCGACGTGCTGGAGGGGGACAGCAGGCTGTTTGGCCCACGAGGGAACGAGTGAGGTTTTTGAGGCCGATATTAGGTGGTTTGATATCTGTATGAACAAAGTTATGGGCGTGAAGAAAACTGAGGCCTTGGAGACAATAACGGAGTATAATTTCCAATTTCGTCCAGCTTTCAAGTGTTAGCACCTAGTCTGTGCCCTTGCAGCAGGGTCGATCTTACTGTGTTTGACTCTGTTTCGGCAAAGCCATCAGAGTATTCTCAACAAAAGGTTCAAGGATTAAGTGAAACTCATCAACTTTGCCCTCCATGTGCATCACATCGATACATGTCAATATATTCCTCTGATGCTCTCTCTCCAGCATTCTTGAAAGTGATCGGACCATATTCACCTTAGATCGAACAAACTCCAGGTTGCCGCGGGTTGGTACCATGCTCTTAATGACAACGACATTCCCTTGTGGTCCCGTCGCTGGTTTGACCCGACCATATGTGCCCATTCCGATCAGATTGGCTCCTGTGATGGTATAGCTGCCTATTGTCTGAGTGGTCACGTTGGGCGTTGGTGTCGCTGATAGTGCATCCTTGGTGGGTTGATCATCGCCGTAGATATCTTGCAGAAAAGCCTCCAGCGTCTGGCGGCCTTTGGTCGTGCGACAGTAGTTTGTGTACTCTAGTGTATAGCCCAAGTCCTCGAACGCGATGGAGTTCTCAGCCTTTGCGCAAACAGCCGTGTCTCCTCCGTGGGAAGATGAGATGGTATAGTTATTGACTGTTGCTACAGCTCTTGACTCGACCTTGACACAAGCCATCCTTGTTTCTTGGGCAAATGTCAAGCATGCATGTCTTCTGGCTACACGATTCCGTCGTGATGTGGTAAGTAACAAGTCAACTACTGGCTTCTCAAGAGTGAGGCTTTTCGAGCTCAACCTTCCAACAGCCCATCCTCGACTAGGAAGTAAAGGCTCAACTTTTGGATCAATGAAGTAAAATCCCGTCCAGATGGGAACGGGACTCGGCATGCGGTCTTTCGATGACGACAAAGGTGAAGATGATGATGTATAGGCATTTGAATGGACAAGATGAGTCACCGCTGGGTCGGTGGTAAGCTCATCAGAGTACCAGATATACTTTGCATAGTGAGAACGTGCGGTGTTATCTGCATTGTAGTCTTGCTCTTGCAGAAAGTCAACTACGTTTGAGAAGGCGAGTTTTGCAGCGGCATTAACTGGACGAAGGATGAGAAGCGCTTCTGCTAATGGCGAGTTCGGACCAAGAGGATCCCATTCTGTAGCGGTACTGTTTGGTGTTGACATTTGGTTTTATAGTCATGACAATCCTGAGCATCGTGAAATTGGATAATTGGGGAGATACAATTGCTAAGTTTAAGAATTAAACTGTCCTTACCGAAATAGGCTTAGTTGATATTAGAGCAATGGGGGGGTTGATGGACAAACGGATAAACATTGTTCCGTCAATCACGTGAATTCGCGACAAAGTCATCACGTCCTCTTATGTATATTGATCTCCTGAATTTCCTTTAAGCATCATCAAGTCACTTAACGAACTCTTTTCATATTATCCGCGCCCATTCTCGCTTGATGCGCATCTGTCTCTAGAGCTATGATATATAATCCTCCGTCTTCTGCGCCTCGTCGAATCCAAACGCGACCGCCATGAAATTCCCTACGCCAACGCCTCTAAATTACCCAGATAATGACATATCCATCAGTCATACTTGGAGACATGCTCTTGCTCTGCGGATCGAGAACGACCAAGGCGTGCGTCTCTTGATTAGTCTCTAGTGGTATATACTGATTATGAATAGGAGCTTCCATGTCCTGTGGCGACACAGGGTGCTCACCTCATCCCTCCGCCACCAACACCCACTTTCCATACCAGCATTCCCAACACAGCCTTCATCCAAAGTCTCACAAACAAACTCAACCTTCTTCAAATGCGTCAAAATATTCGAATAGGCCTCTACGGTGCAGAGTTTGCCGACCAGTGGCCGATTTCCAAAACGCCGAGAGATCTGGCTAAGGATGCTGCGAACAGAGTCACGAAGATACACGATGACCTATTGTTAGCGTTCGGCGATGACACGGAAACAGATGAGGAAGAGGATGAAAGATGCGGTATACAAACTGAATTAATCTCTGCGGCCTGCCGAAAGCGCATGTTTGAGGCAAGAGAGAAGCGGAGGAGAGGCGCGCCGCTTCTTTCGCCTGAAGCAACGGACGATGATACGACTGGACAGACAAGGAAGAGGAAGAGGGACAACATCGATTTGGTAGAGCCGATGCAGAAGAGAAAGAGAGATACAACAAGAAGACATAAGAAGAGGAAAGCTAATTAATGCTTCAGTATAGATAACGACAGTAACTAAGATAGATATGATAGAAGATCTATTAATAGTCGCCCAGTTAATCTATTATAAAACTCCCAGCCTGGAATTATCAGCAGAAACACATTGCACCTATCAAGGCCCAAAGAAGGATATTAGAGCAACGGGAGAAAGAAGCGCCGCGCTATTCGAAAGAGAACCTAAGTGACATTCGAGATTCTATAGAGCGCGACGTATTCACAGCCATAAGACTAGCCAAAGACCCCCTACGAAACATTGGGTGGAAGGGACTATCCGATTGCAGAGGAGCTGCGCAAGCACATAAGAAAGAAGTACGCAGTAAAAAACATGTCAGTGGCATTCGAGACGAGGGAAATAGAGCTCTGCCACACCCAGCTGGGTCCGAAAAGACCGTCCAGGGGATTCTAACCACAAGGACGATGCCCGAATAACGCGGAGCCAGTCGGTCATGAACAGTACGAACCAAGCACTGTCTGCATGACAGGTAACCAAAGTCTGCAAATCTTGCAGTAAAATATCCATAAGTCGAGCGACGTCGTCCTGGCAAGGCTATTCCGAAATCCAAAGGTCGCCGAATAGACATTCTGGCAATCCATGAGCCCTGGCGCAATTCATTCATCCTTACATGCTATCACACCCTCAAATCACACTTCCATTTGACATACCTAGACGATCCGTCTACAAAGGTATGATTCTACATCAACAAACGAATCGACAATAGCACTTGGGACGTCACGTATGTTTGAAAGAACATCAGCGTGCTCATTATCTTCGACCCGGGGTCGGGCAGAAACAAATACATCGTCAACGTCTACAATGAACCAGGGACAAGTACTCTCCTCATATTTGCTTCAACACTGCAAGAGCTTAAACCAGACAGTAATATATTCCCACTCGGGGACTTGAACCTACATCATCCCCTTTAGTCGGAAACATACCGACATACTAGGCAAGAGCCAAACCCTGGGTCACTTCGCTATAATTAAAGAAAATCAGCTACACCTCCTTACGGTCCCCGGAGCCCAACCCACCGGTTGAGAGGCAGTCAAACAACGATTAACCTCATATTCACTACCCAAGGGCTAGCCTCTCGAGTATTTCAGTGTAATATCGACAAGCAACTTGACTGTGACTTGGACCAACTCCCGATCAACCTGACCATAGCCTGGGGATAACAGCCGATCACCCTACCTAGGAAGCGTTTATAGACAAAGACTGATCGTATACTACTCCGACAGACTATCAAAGACTGAATCTCGCAAAGAGATGGTATCGTCTTTAAGGAATAAATATCTAATATAGATAGATTTATCTCTTCCATCATTACTGCCATTCACGCAGGTATTGACACGTCAGCCCCTTAGTCCAACCAACCCATCACCGCACTCAATAGCAGGGTTCACCAGAAGTGCAAGGACATCTACTCACAGGCTCAACAGCTACGCCGAACATAGCAGCGAACTAGGCATGAGGACGACTATGAGGCTTATCGACAGGCTCGCAACACACATACACAAAGGGTGGAGGAGGCATACACATCGCAATCAGGGCTATAGAACCTAGTCAAGTGGGCCAAGAGAAGGAACGCCACCTCTTCCGCATCCACACTGCCCTTCGCCAAAGCGGACAGAAGACTGGCCACCAGTCCAGAAGAGAAGGGCGAAGTGCTACGGCAGTCGTTCTTCCCGCCGCCATCTCATGCTGACCTATCAGACATAGAAAGATGTAGGTATCCCAACCCAATCGAGTATCTAGACATCACCGTGCCCGAGACCGAGAAAGCGGTGCGAGTCGCCGCCCCGAGGAAGGCCCTAGGGGCCGATGGTATCACCAACAGTATCCTACATCAGACATTTGATATCTTATTCCCTATCCTCCACAAGCTTTTCAACGCATGCTTGAAATAGGCATACTGTCCCTCCCGTTCCAAAAAGACCACAATAGTGGTTCTCAGAAAGCAAGGAAAGGAAGATTACATACAGCCAAAGTCCTATCGACCCATCGCCGTTCTTAACACATTAGGAAAGGCCCTAGAAGAGGTATTGGCGAATTGGCTTTCGTACCTCGCTAACGTGCATAATCTCCTTCCAACCAGGCATACAGGAGGTCGCAAACTTGTATCGACAGAACATGCCATACACTTCTTACTCCAACGGATTCATCAAACCTTAGGCAAATTAGCGTCTCTGTAACTATTGGACGTATCAGGAGCATATGATAACGTCTCTAGAGAACAGCTACTTCACAACCTCCAAAACCGTCAGATTTACATCCAGATTATGCGCTAGATAGAATCTTTTCTTAGTGGTAGATCTACCACCATCAAGCTGCAAGATCACACGACACCGTCAGCATTGATCCAGACTGGCATACCGCAAGATTCCCGAATTTCGCCTATCCTATACCAATTCTAGAATGCGGACCTTATTCCGCTTATTGGCGGCACCTGCTGGCGGTCCTTCGTCTGGCCGGAGCTCACATATAGGAAGTCAAGATATCTGAGCTTACAAATAAAGGGAGCGACAGTATCTTTACCTTACCAACTAAGCACGCTCAATAGTGACCGAAAGGGGTTGAAGATTTTTGCACAGGCGACATTACTTTTTTGCGAACTTATTATTAGATTGTTTCAGATTCGTGAACTATTATCAGCCATGCCTCCTCTGCTGACAACTCGGCGACCTCCGTTTAACTATACCGCCTTAACTGCTGCTTAGTGGCTGTCTCTTCGTTATATGGGCGTTCATATCCTCAATCGGCGAATGATATCTCGACGACTGTACTAATGTTATCCTTAACCTTGAGCGTGATCCTGGTTAGGTGTTGTCAGGCGCAAGAGCTATGCGGGAAGTGTCTTGACGCGCTGCAATACGTGCGCTGCGACGGGATTCTTCCAACGCTGCCTGAGCGTCATTCTGGGGCAAATTGCTAGCAGCGGGATCTTCAAGTTGTGAATCCTAAGCTGCTTTTTGATCCATCGTCATATCAAGTCCTGAACGCATCTCCGTGGCTTTTGACGAGGCTTTCACGTTGACCATCCTCGGGTCGCTAAGCCTAAGCCTCACTCTTTTCATTGGTTGCTTCTCCGAAGAATCTTGGTCGGTCGCGACCCTCTTCTTTGTCCTTCTCTCATCAGGTCCACGTCTGTTTACTCTTGACTGTTCCATCTCAGCCTTAACCAAGGGAGCCTGGTCCAAAAATCATTATACAAGGACGCAGTACCGAGCAGCGTCTCTTTTCGCATCCGCATAGTCGAGCGTGGCCCAAATAAATTATGTAATTTGCTGATTCCGGCTCTGAATATTAATCGAGCTATTACTTTGCAGTAAGTAACTTTTCTCTACCGTATTTCAATATCGATATCCGCTTTACTTTGGGAATTCTCAGACGTTTCGAGTCCCTCTGGGTCAGCATATAGATTCTTTTTGCTTTGGACTCTGCTCGTTCGACTGCTTTCTAAGCTCTTTCCCTTTCGTTTATATGCTCTATTGGCAATGCTGTAGTCCGCTTGAATTCTTTTGTTTCGTGAGGTCTTAGGACATTCTTATCGACAAGCTCCTGCCATAACCTGTCATGCTCTGGCTCCAGGCGCTCTACGCGGCGTACTTATCAAGCCACCAGTGCTCGTAGTTAAGGAATTGATCCATATCGCCAGCTTGTCCTATTTCTTAGGGTCTTCGTCAAGCTCAAATGATTATATTATCGCTCGGCCGGACGGACAGTCAGATGATCGCCGACATTAGCGAAGCCACTTTCGAAATCCTTATATTGAGTCTTGTGACCTTAATAAGTTAACTGCTACCAAGTTAAAGCGCGCGATTGCTGTTCAGCTTTCTTAATAAACTCAACTTTATTCATACAAAGCCGCAAATTCGACATCTTCTTATGAAAAAGCTATAGACTCTGATAAGTGCACAACCTGCGGTGGCAAAAAAACTATCAGGGGTATTACGTATCCAACCTATGGTGGTCAGGGCTAGGTAGGGATCTTATGTAGGCAAAAGTTTTGTGGTAGTGGTATATTCATTTTCTTCACTGTCCTTCCTCTTTTCCCTCACTGGTATCTGATATATACTGCAAAGGCTCTGGAACTTTATGTTGAGGAGCACAGGAATAAGGTCACACTTCTCACGTAGTATCTATTGAGCTACTGATGGATCGTTTGGGACCACGATATCTAGCAGGTTATGCTCTACAGACGTTTCTGCTATTTCTCTTGCGCATCTTCTTTTATACCGACTTTTGAACCATACAGCATGCCAGAGGCATATCGGGTCTCCCATATCGAGCAAGATACCGACGGCCCCCCAGTTCGCTGGCTGTAATATCGTCAAGCACCATCCGCCGAGCCATAGGAAATCCAGCTGCGCTTACACCACATCAACATCAAGACCTTTATCGCTGCCAGGCACATACTCATACACAATAGCATAATACTCTTCAGTTAGCAAAATCTTACGTGCTTCGTCTCCCAACCCCACCTCTGGAGGACGCAGAGATGACGCTATTGTACGAAGCTCCTTGCCACTTATCGACATCCAACCATGGCATTCTCTCAGACGAGGTGCAGTACTATATTCCACAGCGCCCAGCGTATTCCGATACAGTTTCCGACCTCGACCCTCGTTGGAAAATGCGTGAAGATTGAGGGCTGCATTGCGGAATGTTGTTGGGGTTGGGTTCAACCTATCGAAATACGGGTTAATATTAATCCGCTCT
>JADDON010000235.1:0-37264 GCA_017140175.1 Fusarium staphyleae
TAGCCTAAGGTGAATTAATATAGTAGAAGCTATTAAATATTAAATTAAGTAATTAATTATAGTATATAACCCCTTTCTAAAGGCTAGGTAAGCCTTATATATATATATAGAAACTGCTTATATAAGGGATTTTATTCGCATAGCCGGCTATGCGATATATCACGTGATATTAAACGCATAGCTGGCTATGTGGGTATGAGTCGCCCGGTCATTGGCTGTGCTGAGTCATCATATAAGCCGCATTATCTGATCAGCGATAAGCCAGGGCTTCAGTGGTTCGAGCAATGGCAAGAAGATGTTGCAGGCGGTTCTAGCACTTTCGCGATCGTCGCTGCTGAACTTTCTATTCGTTTATACTTAGGCGGGTTTCCACTTGACATTTTGCCATCAAGGAGGTGAAACTTTTGTCACGCGACCCGGCGAGGTCGACTGCGTAGAGGCATTTCGGTGAGGTACGGAGTACTTCATTGATAGATTCAACTATTGGTCAAGTTACTGAAAACCTCTAATACCAAGACATAATGTGCGATTGGTCACTCAATTGATAGATAATAGTACGTACTGTCGTCAAGAGAAAGCTTCAATTTCTAGATTAAAGGTATCCAATCAGAATCAAATATGTGCTTGAAGCGCACGAGGTCAAAGTTCCGGTGCATGACGTTTCGCGGGGTTAACCAATGGTATTTTTGTTGGACGAGGCTGCCTGAGGCTTTACTCATTAGGGAACCTCGAATCGAGTCATCCGGCGACCTAGATGACAGCCACTGGCTGAGGGGTAGTTCGATACCATCCGTCGATGATGCTATTCCCAACCAACCGCCGTCATAGAGGTTGTAGAGATGCCATGCATAACAGCTCAAGGGCGGGCAGAGGCAGATGTTCAAGGTAACAAGTGCGCATCGCGCATGATAAACCACGGAACAGCTCAACTCACTACGAATAGCACGACAGTCACAATAGCATCACTCGTTCACGGCAAGACTGATGTGGAAACCATTGTGAATTTCGCAAAGCACAGTGACCATCCTCCGCTACCCACTGCACCTCGGGTATGAAGCGATCATCAACCAGCGGTTCCACATCCTCGCATCCAGCCGGCCAGTCCAGGCCGATCTAGACACTCGTGAAGGCCTTCTCCAGCTTTCCACCCATGCAGTGCTTTTTTTTCCTTCCTGCCTCGAGACGACTCTTGGTACAAGGCGCGCAACGGAAAAACAAAAGAAGAATGATGTGCCATGCAAGATATCCGGAGACCCCAAACGCCCCTATTCTGGGTGCCCCATCTTCTATCTGCAAAGAGGTTTGGTTATGTTCGCAACGTCGGTTGTTCTATCCGTCCATGTCGAGGTTGTTGTTTTGCAGATCCGAGATGACCACCATGAGATGAACCGTAAGAGTCATGAGTACCCAAGGAGATAAACCGCCGCGAAGCAGTCTACTTCCGTCGGAAAGAGCAGCCCTCGGTCAACCGAGCCTTACCACCGGTGGGCTGGCACAGGACTGTGGTGCAGCCCTGGCAGATGACAACGGTCTGGGCGTGCGAGAAGACGGTGGTGATGGTGAAGCAGCCGGGGCACTTGACGTCCATGAAGAAGGATCGGGGAGCGGGGACAAGAGTCTATGCGAGTCAAGTGTCAGGTCGGTTGTCGTCACCAGAGCATGTTGATGTATCGTACCTTGAGCTTGTGCTTCTTGGCCTCGGCGGCCTGCGAAGGGTTCAGAAGATCAACGGCGAGAACCTGGAGGGCGGAAAGTCAGTCAACTTGTTCCATCATCATTGATTGTATGTCCTGAGTATCGAATGCGTCGTCGTCGAAGTCGTTGGTTCCAAGTTCCATAAAGTCGATACTTTTTGCCACAACCCAAACGTCCCCTCGTCGAGATTTCCGCCTTTTCTTAACCCACGTGGCCATCGTCCATCGATCGTTGCTGATGCATCGTATAAAACATCAAAATGAGGCAGTCGCTTACCATCTTGGCTAATTTTCTCGGAAATGTCTTGTCGGTTTCTTGCGAGAGTGGGAAAGCTTGACGAAATCCGGAGGCAGATTCGAGGCTCGCAAGGTGGGTGGGAGGAGGTAAGCGAGGAAAAGTTCAGTGGACTTGAGGGGGCCGGCCCTCGTTTGCCTCTGGCTAGATCTTGTGTCTAAAGTGGCCTAGCGTGATAGGGTTTCCGTGCCCAAGCCCACGTGATGCTTTTTTCCAAGCACCAAGTGTCGGTACAACATAGCGCCGATGGCAGCTTTATGCACGTAATGCTCAGCGGGGCTTATGCAAGATATCCAGTTATGCGCGCCCCTAGGTTGTGCTGAGCTACGTAAGGTAGCGCCTTGAGCCTCGCTCAGTTGCGTCAAGCTGCACAGGCTGCCACTTTTCATTCGTTACAAAACATTCATAGAGTTGTTTTGTTGACTTCAACTACACTCATTAGTGATACTCATCATGGCTGCACCTTCAGAACAGCGCATCGCGGTTCCCATTGACGACCCTAATGCCGACACAGAATGGTCTGTCTACCCCTCCATCAGCTGCGGTGTGAGCTCTAACCCCGCCATAGGAACGATATCCTTCGAAAACATGGTGTCATTCCTGAGAAGCCGCCCAGTCCGACCCCCATGATCGAGGAGGCGATTGTCGAAGGCCGAAGATTAGCACACGAGAACCGCTTGGAGGGAAAGGACCTTGACGAGTTGGACGAGCTGGAGGATGAAGAGGACGAGGCTTTTCTCGAGCAGTATCGCCAGATGCGCATGCGCGAGCTTAGCAATATTCAGAAAAAGGCCCTGCACGGAAGCGTATATCCTCTTTCAAAGCCCGAATACCAACGCGAAGTCACAGACGCCTCCAAGAATGGACCTGTCTTTGTCAACCTCACATCTGCCATGGGCACCAATGTCGAGTCGAGAATCCTGACCGAGCTCTGGAGACAAGCTGCCAAGGAGTATGGTGAAGTCAAATTCTGCGAGATCCGAGCAAGCCAAGCCATCGAAAACTACCCGGATCGCAATTGCCCGACAATCTTGGTGTACAAGAACGGCGACATAATCAAACAGGTTGTCACACTGGCGACGATCGGCGGTGTACGAACCAGCATGCAAAAGATTGACGACCTGCTGGTAGAAGCTGGTGCGGTCCCCGAGTCGGACATGCGCATCATCAAGAGGAGGCAAGCGGCTGACGATGCCGAGGAGGAGCGCCTAGCAGGGAAAACCATCAAAACAGGGACTGCGGGAAAGTCACGAAACGTCGACAGCGATGACGATGACTGGGACTGAGTTGTAAAAGATAATATGAAGTTGATGGTTGATTACCCAAGAGATCGGGGGCCTAGAGTAGGATCATTTTCTCTGACACGAGGCTATACATACTAAATCATTGCGGTAGATGAGTTATACCAAGCGGAGCGGACTATGTCTGGCCTTGGGTTTAGGCTACACGCCTGTGCTCCTTGTTTCGGGTGATTCAACGCGACGCCATCGTAAGTGAGATGGCAGACATGATAGTCAAAGGCACGCTACAGTACCTATCGGTAGTGATGAGTGCCTAAAGACGCACGCATCGTGCTACATGTCCTAAGCCTAAGATGCATTATTTATCTGATCATCTTATCAATCCGAGACATTATCGAATGTTCTCCCGCTAGGATGCCTCGGGAGGCGACGGGAGACCCTGAACCCCAAAGCAAAGCTGCCAATTCCAGAATGATGGCACGTGCACTCCGGCAAACGGATCCCTACCTACGGCTCCGTGCGTCAACGTGGGGCATGAACCCCTGGTATTTACGTCGTCACGGCGTCGCGCTTGCCTCTTTCACGTCAGACAAGACACGGCCAGCCACGGAGTACAGTTTCGCTCTCCTCCACACAGAGTAGTATCTATTCCTTGTTTCAATTGCATATCAAAAGACTTTAACGTATCACTACCTCCAATACTCGGTTCAAATGGCGTCAGAGGAACTGTCCCTGCCTTGCCTCCCCGCCGTCTCTTGGGACCAGCACTCTCAGAGCTTCAGCAATAATCCCCGGAAACGCGTCCGCAACTCGGCCTCTAAGCACGCGCCATCACCCGCCTTTAACAATTCGAGTGACCCGGCCATATTTTCCAGCGATGATGATCCCGCTTTGGATAATTATGTAGAGGGCCGGCGCAAGAAGCGATACGTCGGCTCCTGGTTCCAGCAGCATCCCACCTCATCGGACTCGACCTTTGGTGAGGTTATTCACGTCCCCAAGCAGAGGCGCGCATGGACACGACAGGCAGACAGCGGCGTGTTTCTCGGCAGCGATGGCAACGAGAGTGACGATGCTATGGAATTTTCCCCTTCGCAACCTAAAACGCGACTCCCACAGCTCGACCGCGTCGTGCGCCGTGTCTCCAAGGCGGAGCAGGTTGCTCGCGACAGGGTCCGGGCTTGTCTAGAGCAGGGCGAAGAGACCATCGACTTTTGGTCAATGGGATTGGAAGATATCTCCAATGACACCATAAGTCCTTTGTCACAGTTCGCCTGCATCCCAGTTGTCACAAAGGACGTCGCCTTTGAACAAAAGGATCCGGAGCTCAAGATCTACATGGCTATGAACCGGCTGATACGCGTTCCTGGTGCCATCTTTGATCTCACACATCTCACGATCCTTAGTCTTCGTAACAACAAACTCACCGAGCTTCCACCCGCGGTTATCAAGCTTCGACACCTCAAAGAACTCAACGTGTCACATAACCGGTTACGGCATCTGCCCATAGAATTGCTCGACCTGTGCTCTTCAAGCGGCAACCTTGACACTCTTGTCCTTCATCCCAATCCTTTCTGGCAACCAGATCGTGAGCTGGACCAAGTCTCTGAAGATCAGTCTGAGGGTGTGCTCTTTGCCTACGAGAAGTCCGAGGAGTCAACAATCCCACATCTAGTGAGCAGGACGTTGGGTCGTTCACCATCGCAGCTGTCAGATACAACTGGCAGGGTTTTGTCCGATTTCAAACTACCCACAAACCATACCAAGCACACCTTACCTGTCGACTCTCCCTCCGACTCCAGCGCCTCCTCATCTTCCCTCTCATATACCACAGCTGAGCCGCATTCTAGCGCGACCCGCGTCCCAAGTCTTCTTGAGACTGCACTCCGCGCCTGTGCCGAGAGCGCCCAGCTTCCTGAGATGCCCTTCTACATCCCCGACGGCCTTACCCATCTCCGCAAGCTCCTTGAGCGTGCCCAGCGGCAGAAGGAAGCCGGCGGCCTGACTTGCTCGCGCTGTTGCAAGTCCATGGTTGTCCCAACCATCGAGTGGGTTGAGTGGCGGGAGATTCGGACTTGTAAGGAGGTTAACCAAGAGATTTCCTCTGTTGTGCGGATGACGCCGCTGAGCATGGCCGAGGGCGAGAGGACAGTGCCGTTCATCCACAGGGGATGCTCGTGGCGATGTGGACCGGCAGAAACAGAGAAGAGGGGCTGGGCTTTGCCAGGTGGTGAACTTGTCCCAATAGTTGTAGAAGAGGCAGCTGAGGAGCAGGTATAGCTGGACATCATAACGAACGAGATTGACAGAGCGGTTATAACATGAGGCCATTGCCTCAGGCTCGCCTATTTTCAGATCGTGATCTTAATTCCCTATCGAAGTACTCTGCTTCTTGTGTATCTCATCCTGTTAAATCTACCCTGTCACTTACACGATTAGGTGGTCTTGTATACCCCTGTTTTTCAGGGTCCTGCTGGCTGCGGTTTTTTGGCGCGAATGCATGTAATCGCCCCATCACTACCGTAGACGCCACACATTAGCCCCGGACCGCGGTGTTCTATTTTGGCAATGAAGCTGTCTTGGCCTGCAAGGGTGACATTACCAGCATGAGGTTTTGCCGGGGGTAACTACCTTGTAACTCTTGTTCATTCAAACTCATGGACCAGGTTTCGTAATGATAATGATTTGAAGCAGTGATTTTGTTTGGACGTCTTGGGACGATGATCCCAAGCGTCAAATATGTTGGAGCCCTTGGCGGTGAGCTCTGACGGCGGTGTGAATGATACGATCTCGATGAGTGTAATATATTATTATTGTGCTATGAGACAAACCTCCATTGAACCATGCGTATATAGACCTATGCTGTGTAGGAAATGCTTGTTCTAATTAATCAGTCTATTCTATAATGGTCTAAGTCATCGACGATATCATTGTTACGTCTGACCATAGTGTTGATTAGACCTTTTCACGGCTTCTGGTATGTTTGAGTAGCCCATGCAGCTTTCGTGTTAGCTTCACCCAATAGTTTATGCTCCATTGTATCCAATGGCTATGGCTTGTATCATAAGGCTCGTTAAGTTGAGTTACTAATTACGAATGCCTCGACTTGCAATTGACAACGAACTATTCAGCAGACGTACACCAATTACTTCTGACCCAAGAAAAGATATACCTAATATTATATAGTTCTTAGGTTAAGCTTGGCTACTATAGTCTTTAGTGTTACTAATTATTACTCCGTACTATAACAACAAGAGGATTTAGTAAAGGGTACTTCTTATTACTAGCTTAGCTACAGGTAATCTAAGTACCTATATCTCTTAGTGAAAACCCGGGTCAGTGTGAATAAAGTCTCAAGCAATTGTATTCGACCCCTGTGGCCTGCACTACTAGTTCCCTGCAGGCAGCTCGCTTTCTTATTAGGAGCGATAGATATGCTGTGGCATCACTTACGTAGAAACGCAATAAACCAGCCAGTTACATCAGGGTTGAAAGAAGTCCAAGGTCAAGTTGAACTAACACGGGTCAAGCCTTGTAGTTCTTCACCTGAAATCTATTCCAAGCTAGCTTCCGAGTAATAGAACATGACTCCAGAAGGCAGGCCGCCTTACACAGCTGCCTGTGTACTAAATGCATAACCTCTATTGAGACAGTCAAGATGTATGTGCGGTATGTACAGAGTAACTAGGTGAAAAGGCCAGTGAGAGCGTTGGGAATAACTAGGATAGAGCATATCAACCTCCAGGAGAACAGAAGGCAAAAAGAAGGTCTCGGAGGGAGTCGAACCCTCGCTGGCGGAATCAGAATCCGCAGTCATAACCGTTAGACCACGAAACCATATCTGCACCCTTTGCCACCTGATTGGAGGATGATTTGATGAATTTGCGATTCGTTATTACAATTATTCAAGGAATAACAAAATCCAGCTCAGTCATGCTTCCGTTTGATTTGACTCGTAGTGTCTTGTGCCAAGGTGCAAACACTCATCATAAGATCAGCCCCTTTGCGCTTTAGATCGCATTATGCATTACGCACTGTAGTTATACACAATTGGTTCTCACGTAACCCTTTATCAGCCTATGTTTTCGTCTACCTATCTATGTATATGTATATGGCGGCCAAGGATTCAAAGCGGACCTATTCTAGTGCACCAATTGCCGTCTTTATTAACCCTGTTTATGACCAGGCTGCACGCTTGACAGGCCATCCAAGCATCAAGATAGATTATTGAGGCGACAAGCAGTCACTGAGTTGCAAAGTTAAAAAGGTGTTTTATTTGCCCATATGGGTGCCTGGATAGAGCTTTGTATGCATAGCAAATACTAACTTCACACGGATTGACAGGTTTGTGGTAACTCAATATGGATACGTGGCGAGAAAGGTGTTATTTTACTCAATACTCTCACTCCGCGTAATTAACCACTGACACTGATATCAAGAGAATTAAAACCCTATCAATATCGCTGTAATTGACAACATTTCCAGACACGTTAAGTAGTACAGGGTAAGCACCTTGGGGATCCCCGCACAGGCTGGACTCAATTCATCTCCCTTACTGGGCACCTCAATTCTGCCATGGCCGACGAATCGAAACAAACCGACAGCAGCACCTGGTCAAACTTGAATACGGTCCTCCGCTACCTATTCAAACTCGCGACCCCACTAATCATCTTGGCCATCTGGAAGAACTGCGACTTCAGCGGAGCAAAGGCGGAAGCAAAAACAGACGTGGACATGTCTACGAATAGAATCGCCCCGCTCGTCTTCCCGGCGGCATCCCGCCATACTGCTACCGTCATCTTTGTCCATGGCCTGGGCGATACCGGCCACGGCTGGGCATCGGCTGTTGAGAACTGGCGCCGACGACAGAGGCTTGATGAGGTCAAGTTCATTCTGCCTCATGCCCCTCAGATTCCCATCAGCGTGGTGAGTTCTCTGGGTGCGGCTGAGATAGCAGCAATTGGACTAGACTAACAAAGTTGTAGAACATGGGCATGAGGATGCCGGGATGGTTTGATCTGGTAGGTCTCTCTTCAAACCAAAGACATTCCTCTAACTCCAGAACAGAAGCAGCTCGGCGGCAGCGTTGACGACATCGTCCGCAACGAGGACGTGGAAGGTATTAAGCGCAGCCAAAAGTACTTCCACGATCTTATCCAGGAAGAGGTCGATGCCGGCATCCCAGCCGACCGTATCGTCCTCGGCGGCTTCTCCCAGGGCGGTGCCATGTCTCTCCTCTCCGGTCTCACCTGCACGAGCAAGCTGGGCGGCATCATTGGTCTCTCGTCGTGGCTGCTCCTCTCCAAGAGCTTTGCCGACATCGTCAAGCCCACCGACGCCAACCGCCAAACGCCCGTCATCATGTTCCATGGTGACCAGGACCCTATCGTGAGGGTCGAGCGGGGCCAGGTGAGCGCTGAGCTGCTCAAGGGTCTGGGTTACAATGTGACGTGGAAGGTCTACCCGTAGGTTGAAGCTGCTGAGCAGTTGAGGACCGAAGCTGACTTTGACTAGTGGTATGCAGCATTCTGCTTGTCTCGAGGAACTGGATGAGGTCGAGGCTTTCTTGACGAAGCAACTTCCTGCTAAGAAGTAGGGTTGAGTGAGCTACGGGTACTTAACTAGACGACATGGACTCGCAGTCGGAGCTCTGATCTAAATGGGGCAACATTAGAGGACAAGTAGAAATACTGTGGAACAAGAGAAAACTTCCTTGACATGATGTTATTTCTCTATCATAAACGACAATACACGAGCTTGTTTTGCAATTTGAGCATTATGCTAAGTCGCATCAACATCCAAGTCAGTCTTCCTCGTGCTCCGGGAAGACGTTCACGGGACACCCCTGACGAATAGCGTCGGGGGCATGGGGCTCCTTAGGCCGGGCCGCTAAATGCCCCAACTCTCAGTGGGGTTACAACCTATGTTTACAGTGGCGTCAGCTTCTTCTAAGCTAGATCCCGGTCTTTCTCCAACCGTTCACCGGCGCCGGCTTGACCTCGTCTCCGAAATCCTTGGAGAACCTGATAAGTTATTCGACCACATGCAAAACAACTCTCCGCCTGCACCCGTTCCCGCGATATGATATTCGTGCTGTCTTACCACATCTCATCGAACCTTGTTGGTTGAACGACAGCTCCTCCTGTGATGCCATCGGGCCCAAGGTAAACAAACATGGCCTCCGAAGAGTCCCGCCCTGCGTCACCGACCCCCTCACAACTACCTCCTGTACCCGGATCGCCCGTATACTCCATCGCATCGACAGCAAACCCCCTCTCTCAGTTCAGCCTACCGCTCCCGCCGCCTCCGCGAGCCGCCCACGCCGTGCTCACAAACTCCGACCTCGAGCTCTCCCAGCAAGCCTACTCGGACCTCCTCTCCTCTGCCAAGGGCTATCGGCTCGCCCTCGCCGCACTATCAACAGCTGCTTCCACCTTTGGCTCAGCACTCGAGGCATGCGCCAGGCTAAAGGAGGCCCGCGCCGAGCCCATCGGGCCCTCTGGCTCTACAAACATGACGGCTAGCTTCACGACCAAAGGCTCGTGCACGGCTGACATGCTCATGTCTGCCTCGGGGATGCAGTACCTCGTCGCGAATCACCAGCAGATCCTTTCCGAGACGGTATACCGATCTTTCGAGGTGCCACTGCTGCATGACCTCGACAAGTGGCAGACGGTCATTGACGATGAGGAGGAGACGTACAAGCAAAAGATCAAGGCGCAGAGCAAGGAGATCAAGCGATTAGAAAAGGAGGGCATGAAGCTGCACAAACAGCGGAGGCGGGATGTCTCGCGCTTCCGGGCGCACTTGGTGGAACTGACTACCAAGCTGGACGGGTTGACAACGCTGCACGCTGACCACGCGCGGACGCTGCTGAGGGAGAGCCAAGAGACGAGCGGAAGGATTGTCGACGCCAGCTGCAGTCTTGTCCGTGCCGAGGTCGACATCTTTGAGGGCCTGGCACGGAAAGGTTGGAGCGGTGGCGGCTTGGATGAGCTTCTGGAAAAGGGCCAGGACTTGTTTGCGACAGACGAGGACGGTGCAAACCTGGGCAGTGGCGGTAGCGGCGAGACGACCAAGTTGTTCTCCATCCTGCCGCCCAAAAGTATACTCGCCGACACGGGATCCGAGGTAGTCTCCAGGACAGGCAACGCTAGAGGTGACAGCCTGCTCATGGACGGCGAACGGTACCAGTCTCTGGCCGCACTGACGTCGGATTCAAAACCGAGCGGCGGGAGTAGCGGCGGAGGCGGAAACGACAGCGATAGCGTCTTCTCGACAGACTTCAACAAGCCTCGGAACGCGAGGCCGTTTTCGCCGCAGCCCATACGCCGGAACCCAATCGACGTCACGTTTGACTCGCTGAGCGCCAGCGTAGCCGATGGTCCTGGCCATGATGAGGGTGATGAGCTGCATCGGTCCGAGTTGCTCATGCCCGTCGTCGAAGCCGAGGTTGGGGATGAAAACGAACGTTATGGCCAGGACAATCATGAACAGAATGAGGAGCCGAGGGGTCGGACATCGTCGTCTGGGTCCGTGAGGGAAAGGACGAAATCACCGGAACTTGTTACAGATACCAGCTCTACGGACGTAGTGTGGAGCGGCCATGATGATAGGAGTCCTACATGATGTTCTTGCGTGTGCTTACATTCGGTGTCGTATTGGCGTTGTGGGCATTTCGGAAGACATCCTCTTTACGGAGGGCTGGTTGGTACCAGCAATAGATTTGCATGGGTAACTTGTTCTTGATAACGTACAAACCATTATGCGGATTTGTTCTTACACCGTCTACTAAAAGGTGACCCAGAACCTGATGGTGACCTCCATTCCCGTTGCACGCCGTACGCCATGACCGTGATTACGCCGTGGCCAATTATTAAAACTCCTCATCTCTCGTACATCCTGACCCTGCTGTTGCTCCTGCTTGTCCTGCGCTGGGCACTGTGTTTGCGCTGCCGACATGAAGACTCCTAGTCATCCTTGTCGGCGTTGAGCACGTCGCCGCTGAACAGGCCGAATGTGGCATCGAGCCACCATATGAGCTTCCAGTAAAGACTCGCACGGGTCCAGTCGAATTCGCCCGTATCGGTTCGGGGCACCTCGTTTCCAATCATGCTGCCGCCGAACCATTTGACAAATGGGATGGCGTTGACCAGGCGCTGCATAAAGGTCTGCTGGGGAAGAAGGGCCTGCTCGGCAGGCAGGAGGGTGGCGCGACGGGCGGTAGGGATGCGGCGGCAGAACATGCTGTCCTCGTCGCGAATCTCGAGGGGCTCCATGCCTGAGGTAGTGGCTCGAGGGGCATGCAATGGCTCGGTCACGGTCGCGGTGGAGGCATGTGAGTTGCTGATGGTGCCAGTATCCATGGTGAGGCTGGACGTCTGTGAGTGAGGAGGGGAGAGGTCAAGGAGACGACTGTTAAACGAGGTGGGCCCGCTGAAGCTCTTCCGACTGGGAGTCGTGCCTACTATGGCGGGCACGCTCTGAGATCGCGGATGGTCGGGGATGACATTCTCGACATCGGGACAGGCTTCATCCCTGGCGGGGGGCACTCCTCGGTACGGCTCAGCGTACACCAGGTGCCCTAATATCCTTTGAGGACTGGCAAACATGGCAGCCTCACCGGCCTCTCTGCTCTCAAAAGTGACCTTGACCCAGTGCTCTCCTCCGTCAGCTCGATGCACCATAGCCCGCTCATCTGCGGTCAGGGTTCGGCGGCGCGTGAAAGCAGGATCCCTCAGCTCCGACTTGTATCGGCGCTGAGTGGCAGGGGGCTCGCGGGGGTAGTCCTCGAGGACGGTACCAGCAAGCGACTCGTAGTGGGAGATAGCAGCATACTGCTGCGTGGATGAACGGTAACCACGGAGGATCAGCTCGGAGGGCGTAGACGTGACAGGTCGTTGAGCAGCGGCCTCCTCCTGCATCATGCCGCTGCTCTTACGCTGGACAGCAGGTGCAGGGGCTGCCGCGGCCTGATTTGTGACCCAGTCGCCAAAGAGCTTGTCTGCAGCGGCCAAGGTTGGGTTCTCACGACTGCGCGCAGGTGTTCCTGTTCGGGATCGGGAACGACGAGTAGATTTGCCAAACGAGCCAGACTCGGCGACGTTGCGACGGGAACGTGTGCTGCCTTGAGGGCCGTCTTGTCTAGATTGAGCGTCGATATTAGCTTGGAAATGATCCAGCAGAGATAAGAGGATCGTACTGGTTGAAGTACATGGCATATGGCCGCTTGATGCCATCGTCGCCAATGTAGCACTCGTCGTCTGGGACGTTGTGGAGGATAAGAGGAGCCATGATGGGGTAGACAATCGAGGGTATCTGATTATCGAAGCGTGGAGATGGCTCAGGTGAATGCGCGCAGTGGATGATGAGGCTGCCGCCGAGGAAATGCGTATTTGCTGGGTAGGATCGTCGACCTTCACATGCTCAAGCAAGATGAATTTGTTGGAGTTGACTTTTTGGCGGACCAATTTCCGACAGTTGCACAGCAACAACCACTGAAGCTAAGGGAGCTGTGGGTGGGTACAAGTTTCTCCGGTCTCCGCCTGCGCCTTTCATGCCTCATCAAACGTTGGCTGCAAACAGCCACATTGGGTCTTTGTAGTCAAGTTGCACTTTATATTGATGTTGAAGCTAATTTACCAGATATGTCAACTTCAGGCTCTTAACAATGTATTATGTGTTGTGTGCTGACCAGATCTACGTCAATGTCTAAGTTGAAGCTTGTAGCTTGGGTGAAGAGCTATCCTAGACTCGTATACATAACTTATTGGATGTGAATGAGATGAGGACAATGTATATTATTCTCTCAAGCTCAAAGAAGCTGTGGCCCGTTTTCCTTTAAATGCATAACCAATATTCTCTAATTTCAGCATCGACAGCTGCTCGTCTAACAGAAACTTGTTGGCCCCAACATCTCTCATAGGCTACAGCGTGGTTTCGACTCATCGGTATCTTCATTGGACTCGGCACCTCCATGATCACTTATCAATCAGTAAACAGGCCTTTCTAAGCCCAAGCTCATCCCTGAGACAACCTTATCCTTCCGCCGTGGGCCTCTTCCAGCTGCTTCAAATTAATTAGCGGCTGAATCAGCATCATCTTGCTGTAGGTTATCAAGCACACGGCAGCTCCACAACATGGCATTGTCAAGCTGGCTCTGTGGCTGGATATACGGATATATACAAATACAACATCGTTTTTAGACCCAGGGGAGTCTCGTTCAATTCAAAGTCGAGTTGAGTTTCTTTTAGAAGGCTTTGCAAGTTGATCTATCTATTATGAGCCAGTTGCTATCTCACCGAGCGCTGATCGGCTTCATATCCTTTGCTGTGGCCATACTTGCGCTGTTTGGCGCGGCGCCGACCCAGGCGTTTATGGCTGCTGTGCAGAGGATAAGGCTGAATTGGTACGGGGAGGAGAGTTGCGCGACTGCTTCAAGGTCGGCTAAGTCAACGACAAAGTCCCCGGTTTACTTCTTCAGCCACGGCGGTGTAAGTCGCCTTCAGGGCCAGCTCAAGCCATAGAGTCAACTGCTGACGGCTCGTCTGGTTGTAGCCTGACGTCCAGTATCAAAAGGACCACCCCGTATACCCAGTTCTCCAGCGAATTGGCAAGGAGATCACGCAGCAGGTCAAGCCCAAGGTTGTTGTTGTCTTTTCAGCTCATTGGATGGGCGAAGAGGATGTCATTCATGTCAACAATGCAGTGGACACTGATCTAATCTATGAGTGCGTCCCCAGGAATGGTCTCACAGAATATTGATTACTGACAAGAGCAGCTTTTATGGCTTCCCAGACCACTTTTACAAGGCAGAATATCCCAACAAGGGCAGCCCGGGGATCGCGAGCAAGGTCATGGTTATGCTATCGGAAGCTGGGATTCAGTCTTATGGTGTGACACGCGGCCTTGACCATGGCGTCTGGTCTGGCTTCCACGTCGGTATGTCTACCACCTGCCTCTGGTCACGAGTACTCATAACAGGACAGCTTTCAACCCAGAGACAAACCCATTGAACGTACCACTGGTTCAGGTCTCCCTCTTCAAGAATGAGGACCCTCATGCCCACTATGCCCTTGGCCGGGCCGTCTCTGCCCTTCGAGACGAAGGCATCGTCATCGTTGGCGCTGGTATGTCAGTTCACAATCTTCGTGACATGCACTACCTGTTTGAGGGAAAGACCGAGCCGCTTCCCTACGTTGTGAGCTTCGACGAGGCCCTCAAGGATGCTGTAGAGGCCGATCCTGCAGTGCGGGAGGAAAAGATGGCTGCTGTGTGTAAGCGCGGTGATGCGAAGCAGGCTCATCCCTTTATGGATCATCTTATGCCCGTGTACATCGCTGCAGGTGCTGCGGGCGAGGACCTGGGAAAGAGAACATGGACTTTGCATGAGGGAAGTTTCGGGTGGGCTCAGTATCGGTTCGTGTTGGCGCCGCCATCATGATGAGGTTCGGGAGCGATTGGTGCATCTGGTTGAGGTGAGAGCATGAAGCATTCGAGCGGGATAGTCGGATATATTTATTGTAGGTAAGAACCTGGCTGAGTATGAGCTTTGTCTTTAAAAGAGAGTATATTTAAGGTATTCAACCTCCGAGGCTGGTTACACAACAGGGGCTCTCCTTGTTGAAGAGTAATCATTTTGCATAATCTGAGGCCATCCTCGCAGGCCTCTATGTATCTGAGCAATATCAATGGAAACACGTCACTCGTCAGCCCACACCGTCCGGTGAACAGCTCTCATAGCCCATCGCTTCAACTAGGCGGGTCAAATTTCACTTATGCTTATACGCCGCTTGGGTTCCAATCCCTAGTTGGGTTCCAAGAGATGCACATCTCTTATTTGAACATGAAAAAGGCCTATAGAGTTGCTGTGCCAGCCCCCTTCACCACATCGCCCTTGTTGTAAAACTCAACTCTTGGAAGCATCTCGCTCACCACCCATCTTGCAGTCTGCGTGTGCAGAGAGCCATGCCCGAAAGGCTCATGTGTCTTTTCCTTCCTCATCCTCCCATCACCAATGTCCGGATTCCCCATGGCATCGATCGACACACTGGACGAGGACTCATCCGGGCCACCTCCACGCGGGAGTGAAGAGTAGCCTTCGCATAGTGCCTGGAACACTACAATTTGGTCCTGGAGATGGATATCTGCCTGTCCCTCAACAGATACCTCCTCATACAGCTGCCGACACAGCTTGCTAGAGACTTGGGCTGTAAAGACGTCCCTGTCCTTGGTCTTTTTGGGCATCGACCCGAGAAAATCACTTCCCCATCGAATACCGGATAGTGAATGGGCCACAAGCAAGATGTACCACCGTTTATCTAGACCTGAGTCTTCGGTCAGCTTGAGGTGGACATCGGCACCGGGGAATAGTTCCCCAAGATCATTTGTCAGTGATTCCTGGAGTTTCTCATGCACACTAATAGGAACAATCATGCTGATGTCGACAGACTTGACCTCGTATGACCTTGGCTCCCCCCAGGGCCTGAAACGCAGCGTCTGGCCTATTGTCAGAGGCTGGACCTTGATCCATATTGAGCCCCTTGACTGTGGCCCAGAGCTCCAGCCTCGCCGCTTGAGCTGCCTCTCGACGCAAATACCAAACCGCTCTTCCAAAGTTGGCAAAAGAACCTGATCGAGGTACTCAAAGCTCAAGGAAAAAGACACGTTGGAGCCTCCAGATATGTCCAGCTCCACTGGCTCGCCAGAATTGTTGCCTGCAAAGACGAGGAAGGGCAGGATAGCTTGCAATATGAGCAGCGTACTGGCAGATCCTGATTCGGCAGAGATCTTGATGTTCCGTCCCGATAGTTCCGTGGGGCCTCGCCGAGGAGCAAAGGTGATTGTCGTTGAGCCAACGCTCAAGCCCTCGACGTCGGCTTCTGTTACCTCAGCGAGCCACCGTATCGATGTGACATGCTGGCTCTTGAGTCCTGGAGAGGGTCAGTTGGAGTTGTTGCGTTACTGGGGCTCTAAGCATCACCGACCTCCGCCATTACGGTTCCCTCTTACGTTAGTAATGGTGATAGCCTGGCCTGTCAGAGCAGCTATGGCGATTGCCACCCTCACCAACTGACCGCCACCCTCGCCTGTCCTCCCATCTAGCTGCAGTGGCCTCATGGTTTGCGTATGCTGTGGGGTTGATGGTGGCACTGGACAGAGTTGAAGAGTCGCGCGGTGGGCAGGTCAAACTAGAAGGTTCGACCTTTTATTAAGCAGCTGCGTTACACGATGTAGTGGTTTGCGGAACAACCTAAGTTAACGCTTTATATAAGGCTCGCCTGTCAGATTGCTGATGCGGGTTCTGTTCGAATGAGTCTGATTAGTGACTCACTCAGCGAGACGCGCTCGGGAAGAGTAGTACGTGGCGAAGTTCAAGTGAATCCCTGTTAGGCTCCAGCAACTCACGACTTAACGTTAGTCTAACTAATAACTTATATAGTCAGCGTTACGACTTTTACAGATTATCTTGGAGAACCGGATAACATTTAGCTGAGATCTTTTGGTTGACGCAATTGCTGATGCGTCCTCTTGGTGGCATCTGATGGCATTGAGATCTAACTTAGCCCAGCCACGAAATCTGTCGGTTTTATCGGACGAAGTAACGTTAACTTAGGAGTTAAGACGAACAACCTAAAGTGGATCACGACCTTAGTTATATCTTTTCCGGCTTATACACATCTTAAGTTGTATCAAGCATCGAATATTGTTTGGAGTTTGCTTCTGCAAACGTATGTTTTCCATCAAGAGCCCCTCGTGGCGCTACCGAGAACGACCCTATCTAACGTTAGCTAATTAATTTAAGTCCAACAAGGGGGTTTGGCTTTTCTTCTTTTTCTTTTTCTTCTTTTTCTTTTTCTCTTCACATCAGATCCCAGTTCACAAATATTCTACCTTTTTTCCTTTTCCTCTCCATCTTGCACTGCCGTCGACACCCTCGGGTTTCGCACCAGAAGCGGAAACGGACTTAGACGACGAGACTAAACTACTTCTACGAGCAACAGCACGCACGCCCTGCGCCGAGCCACATTAGCCATGGCTGTGCCTCTGAGCTTGCATGTCTATCTTTTTGGTATCGATAGACAAGTTAAGTTACTGGTGAAGAGACCAACTTGGCTCCAGAATCAGCGAGTCAGGTGGCGAAATTGACGAATAACACAGATTGGAACCGGCCATTGGCCCCAACACAACACACACATTAAAAGTTGAAAGAATTCTATACCAATCGCAACTGAAAAAACGAATGCTCCGCCGACCTGATGGCGAATGCCTCACATCCATGTTAATGAGTGACAGTGGCGTGAAGGGCGACAAGCAACCCTCCCGCTCTGGGATGATTCATCCAGGGGTTGTATTCAAGCAAAAGTAACCACTTAAGTTACCTTGCGCCACTTCTCAAACGATCTTCAAACATGATAAAACAAAAGGCCCTGACTTTCACATGCAATCTTGCGGGCAATGACGACCGAGAATACCCCCAAGAGCCCTTTCGACTTCCTCCAACCTCCGATATCCTTTCATGCTTTTCTTTATTTTTCTTTATTTGCCAACATTCTATACAGTAATTCCTCTGCCACCGAAGTAAACCTATCGAACGTCCAAGTCGTTACTGGTCAGCAGTGAGAAAGACGAGCACGGTATAGGAATGCTTCAAGACATCACACATACCATAACGCTCTGATATTTGCCCTGGGCATGGTGTCGTCCTTGTCTTATCCTCCGTACGCTCGCCGTTCTGCGTCGGACTCGTCCGACAGGTCAACCTCGGCCGCGTACGCCTGAGCTGGAACCGCCCGATGGTCGTCATTTGGGAAGATGGTCATGAATTGGTATGGGTCAGGAGTATGTCTCCCGATATGTCCGTCAACCATGTCCGGAAAGGCTAGGCTCTCAGTGCCCTCACCAAACCAGTCTTCGAAAGCCCCCGGAGGATCAAGACCTAAGAATGCTTGGTCTTGATCTCGGACTGCGTACACTTCGACATGGGTCGAGCTTCCATTTGCCATGGGAAGATGACTCCGGCTAGTGCTGGACGACAATGAGCATCGGCACCTTGAAAGAAAGTTGGCAGCGACATAGGCCTACCTATGTGAACTCCCCATAGTGCCCATGGCCTCGGAGGGTGGTACTGGTTGCTGGACGAGTTGGGGTACACTGTCGACAGCGTTGCCGACATCATTCGGTGGCTCTCCTTGGACGGTCGTGCCGTCGTCGTCTTGAATGGTCTGGGCACATCAGAATAATCACCAGCTATGCCAAGATATGACGATTACAATGTCGCCGGTGACTTACCTGGACCCAAGCGTCCCAGTCCTGCTGCTCCTCTGTCGTGGTGGAGGTTTCTTCGTCGATGTCTTCAGGGGCATAGACTTGGTTGCTTGCATATCGATGCTGGAACGCTTCGGCCAAGGAAGAGATGTGTTCGATGTATCTAAGATGTCGACATGGGCATCTCCTGGTATCGCAATACCAATACCCATCTTTCTCAGCCCAGCGGAGACGGTGTGTACAGTAGCTGCACCGATAAGCAGCGTCTGGGGCCGAGTCGTGTGGTATGTGCGACATGATAGCAACAGGTCTAGGAGTGTGGTTCAGCCAACGAGGCTATCGTTCCGAAAGCTCTGTCTACTTTGATGGCGGAAGTTCTGGAGTTGAGAGAAACAGATGCTTCAAAACAACGGGTGGCGGCCTTAACAGCAGAGGCTTCTCAGGGTCAACGCAGCAGCAAATGACGCCGAGCTTGTCATTGGGTTCTTTCGATAGCGACAGGGAGATGATGAACGCCGATGCGCTGCCCGACTGCTGTTGGGGTCGGAATACTGAGGAAAGTGTCTCGCAAACCGCCTCTTCGACTCGATGATCAAAGCAACAACTCGAACCCTCCTTTTTTCTATCCCAACTGGAGACGGCAAAAGGCGGACACTGATGCTGACGTAGCCTTTTTATGAAACGAAGGATGGCCGTCTGGTACAAGTGTATGGACGAACAAGCGAGGGCGGCGGTCACGTTGTGATCGTGAAGTCTGCCTTGATTGGTTGTTACCGTCACTGCTGTGAAGGCAGTCAAGGGGCCAATGTTGATTATGCGCAAATGCCAGAAGCAGAAACGCCGTGGGAGTTGGTGACGCTATTCGGGCCGTCGATCAAGTCGTCGAACTTGGGCTATGGAACAAGAGAAAGAAGGGAAGAGATCTTCATCATAAACTATGATCGGTCACACTGTCGCGTGTAAGCCTGCTGGTCAGCTAGAGCCCAGGCATATGTCTCCGTCCCTTGAGAGCCGAGACCATCTTGCACGTCATCTCCCGGGGGCGTACTGGCCAGTAGGGAGGTGAAGCTATAGCCCCAAAGCCAAAGGCAAGGCGAACGAAGCGCTCTTGGTGTGATGTCGCCGGGAAGGCCTGGGCTTTCCATCGAGGCGACGTGGCTCTCCGTCCGATGCCGTGAGAATTCGCTCGAGGTGCGTGGCGTGAAGAGACGGCGTGCAGTCGAGGAAGTCAGGGGTAAGAGAAGAGAAGTGGAAGGGAATGGCCTGCAAGATCTGGAGGCTGCAAAATGTGACCTCTATATGACTTGGCTCTTCAGCTCTCGGCAGACAAATAATGGTGGCCATCAGAAAACGAGCGCGAGTTCCCAGCATCTATCAGGTGAACTCGGGGGGAGAAACCAAGGGAAAAGAAAGGACACAAACAGCAACCGGGACCACGGGTATTCTTAACTACTGTCTCTCTTGAAATGGACCTTGTGCTTCCTTGGTTCATAAGACACACCATTCCACCAACGACTCAGGCGAAACGTGCTTAAACTCCGCAAACTTGCATTCATGGTGGATGGTGGCCGGATCCCAGGCTGCGTGGCGCTGAGACGCTATCTCCACCCTCTTTCCAAGGGTCAGCGGCACACATCTCCCTTGGAACGCTTTTCTGTTATTTTACGTGTGAAAATACAGCTTCTAGAGGGAGATTCCTGGAGCGAGGCACGTATTGAAGAGAGAATCTCATGTTCATCTGGCAATCTGAGAGGGGGTTGTATCTACATCCATATATGGAAGCATCCAAAATCGGTGCAGCCGTTAACGCTACCTTTGTCTTGGCTCAAGGCCATGCACAAGCCCAGCAGCATTAGGATGTTATGCGTTCAATATTCCCCGGCTCGGCATCAAAGGCTGCCATGTCCTTTCATCTTGGTCCATAGCGTCAAAGTGTTGGTACTGTTACGAAGACACAAGTGGCTAAGTCTCAGCCTCAAACCAACTCTACATGATGCCGGAAACCAATTCGGTTCAGAGCTGGAGATAGCGGGCTGCACTATTGCGCTCCCTGCAGCCATCACAGATTCAGCCTGTTGGTTGTGTGGTAGCATTAGCTAACACGCACCGTCGCATCATCACGATTGATAGCGAAAAGATCAAGGTACAGCGCGAAAGTACATCTCTATTCAATCTATCAAGATTCGTCTATTTGTAAACATCTATACTACAGCTAGGACAAAGTCTGCCTAGGCTCAAATCAAAATATACGAAGATAGCCCAGTGTCGTGTGCCATTCTCTTGGGTAAGTGCTACAAGAGGACCACACAAAAATAGTCCAGTCTATGGAATACCAGCGGAAGCCAAAAGAAAGAAGAACCCTGCAAGGGAACACACGAAAACACATTGACTCAGCACATCGCACCAAGCAAAACTGTCAAGTGACGGAACCCCTTTCCTGCTATACCAAACCTACAACTCCGAGGATAATCGACGGCCACTCAACCTGACATCAACGTCGGGGGCTTGATGAGCTTCCCCAGTTAAGGTTGCCAGGATGTTCAGACTCGTATTGCTGGCGGTTACTCGCAGGCGAATAACCTTGCTGGGTAGTTGAGGCCCCAGGACTGGTAACATGGGTTTCAGCGTACCACTGGTCCCAGTTGTCCAGAGATTCTTTAGTTTTTCTCTTCCTATGTTTCTTTGCCTCCTTATCAGACGACCAGCGTCGAGACCCCAGTCGTCCTCTCTGGTTAGTCTCGACGAACTGGTGGGTTCTCTGGCGCGGATTCTCCGGTTGGTACTGGGGCCCGGGCAAGTTCACTCGAGCAGGAGGATCAAGTTGGTCTTCAAACTGCTGGTTGCTCGGGTAGCTAAAGCTGGTTAGCCCATGTCAACACTATCTGTAAGCATCTCATGACGCACCTCCCTTGCTGGGCCGGATTGCTGGATGTGGTAGGGGTGTAGTGCGATGCATCTTGCTGTGTCATGGCGGCTTGTTGTCCCTGGCCTGAAGGATATTGTGGGTTTGTGGCATAGTTTGGATAGCTTGCCGCTGTCGAACCCGAAGCATGGACATCAGATCGGTAACTGGCAGCAGACTGTTGCTGCTGCTGTTGTTGATAAGGGGCTAACTGCGTCGTGGAATACGGCTGTTCTTGCTGGCTGTACCTTTGGTCGGGATAGTATCTCCCATACTCATCAACATAGCGCTGGTCTGTTTGTCTAGACATGTTCAATGGACCGGGAGTTTGATGTGCGTTGCTAATGTCTAAGTATTGATAGTAAGTGGTGATACTGCTCTCTTGGTATTTAAGAGTAGTGGATGACCGGGTACTAATAGAAAAGTCGAAAGCTGAACAGACAACAGTCGAGCCTACCCTTTGCTATTTGAACTACGGGCATCGATACCCAACTTTATATACGGCATAACTGCGACAAAGCTTTCTGTGTCACCATCGTCTGGACAAAATGCCGTCAATGCTGCCTTCTCTGTGGCGGAGTTGGAACGAGCCACGCAGGCACGAGATAGGACAATACCTTCATCTAGCCTCGTATGTGTCGAGCATCCGCAGCCAACGAAAGTTGATAATGGTTTCTCCAGACTGTCTTGTGGGCGATCCGGGGTAATACACAGATGCTATCCAGGGGGGAGGGGGGTTGAAAAGCGTCAGAGCCAATCTTCTTCTTCCCTGTCAGTACCAACAGAGAAGTATCATCAGGAAAACAACCTAGACTTAGCTTAACCATTTGTTTCAGCCCAATGTTGCTATACCAAGCCATCAGGTATTGTCAGTGTACGTAGGCGACGAGAGAGGCAACTATCTAGTTAACCTGCGGTTATCGGTAATTGGGTAGACCCAAGCACGGAGTCGGTCACATAATGACGGCTAACCTTCTGACACGAGGCAATGGTCTGGTCGTGGTAGCTGTGCTGCCTAACTAGTCCGTCTACAGTACGTCTATCAATGACGTCGATACTTGTCGTGAGTAAGAAATACTACATCCGGATAGTAGCAGAGTCATGTGGGAGATCCTCAAACAAGGAGAGGCTTTATTCTAATCGGGTGGGCCGTAGGTTTGCGACGTGGACGTCTCGGTATCCTGTCAAGGACGAGGACGGGTAGTGCTCACGCTGTGAGTGGCTGTTTTATAGCTTCGATCGGATAGCCTATCGATACAGACGGGCTATGTCGGGCTTGTCGTCGATCGATTCGGCCGTTTTCGATATGTTCGTGGGAGTCGCAAAGTGTAGGAGACAAGCACCAGGACGAGCAACGGCGGGGGAGGCCAGGAGACAAAGAAGGCAGAGTCAAGAGAACGAGCACAGAACCGAATACACATTCTTTTCTAACAGCTTCGGGAAAACCAGCCCGTGGAGGTGAGACAGGGGGCCACACGAACAACTGCAGGAGCATATTACCCGGTATTCCATTGCAGAATGTGCGACAAGGCTGTATCCATACGCCTCCAGTTGGGCCTTGTACATCTCAACTGGACATTTGTGCTCTACCAGACACTTTGCATTCACCGAGTTTGCCATGCGATGAGCGGCGCGATACTTATTTTCCACAAATCCTATCGATGAGTTCCTGTAATCAGAGACAGGTGATCTATCGCGGGGTCATCTGTTCGCTCTCGAGTGGATTTCGATGCAACCACCTGAAGCCAGGACCAGGGCTCCCTACAATGCGGCTGAAAGATGGTATCAGAGACAGTCGAAGACTATGCAGGGGGTTCATTTCACTCTTCTCCGCGTATGGTAAGTACAAGGACTATTCTTATCGTTATGCTCGAGTTATCAAATGCTTTATCTGTTGGTATTCAGAGCCTCGAAAAGCGTGCTTATTGCTATATCGCCATGGCCTCATATCAACATTTTCCCCGGAATTGACCAACAGGTCTCGATGGGGCTAGTTCGTCTATCATCTACTGTACTATCATCTACAGTAACTACATAACTACGGAGTAACTAACTAACTAACTAACCAATTAAATAGACTACCATTCAGGGCTCATCCCAATCACCCCCGACTATTCCCTAGACGTTAGTTCTACCTGCAGCAGCGCAAGCCTGTCACACAGCGTCACAATCAACACTAGCTATTTCCGAGACCTCGGCCAATTGGAACTCCATCTTGAAGCGTCTAATTCGATTTTGAAGGCAGCTAAAAGGGTCGACCCGGATGACGCTGTGCCGCTATGCAGCTAGTTGAATGGCGTAATGCAACCCCGCTACGCATACTCGGTGGCTACCCAGTCTCGTGAAGCTGTCGAGAATACTCATCAGTAAAAGAAACAGGAGCTTGGGCTTCCCCGCCATTCCCCCTATGTTTCCCATCTTGGCTGTGTGAGTTGATGTCGGACGAGACATCAAGGCATACCAGGTCAAGCAGAAGAGACTCAAGGCTACCGATTGTGCCAACTTCATCGCTTGCTTCGACAGGGACGAGGCGCACGAGATCAGAGAGCGCTCATGCCGATGCCTCGTAAAGCCTCCGACATAGCCGCTCCGTCTTGGCCTACCTGCTACCCAAGATGCTGAATGATAGCGACCAGCCTCGCTATCAATGGTTGGATTATATTACTACGTTGAAGTTTGAGGCTAAGCAGATCGCGGTCGGAAAATATCAGCTTAAACTGCACGTTATAAGACAAATACCCATGCATGCTTGCACTTTGCGCCGTGCCTCTGCTTGCCCTGACTCACGGTTTGTCCTGAGTCAATATTCTCAGGGCTTTCTTCAGACAAATCAACAGCAGACTCGTGTCTTCTCTAGACAGTTGCCGTCCAGCCAAGTATATAGGCGGCCAGGTTTGCATATGCATTTGTCAACACCAAAGCCGCGAGTTTTGCGGTACAACTAATTGAAACAAATCGATACCACGCGAGGCAAGTTCAACTTTATGAAGACGAGGCTTGCGAGTTGACTGGTGCCAGGTATTGCCAACTGGCTCCTGATATCCTCCTATTGCCTTGGAGAGCAGAAAGCACCTCTGCACAGGTGCAGAAAGGCAGCCGTGCCAAGGTTACACGAGGTATTAAGCGCTTATTATTTGGGAGGAACCCGCTCAATGGCCTTATTTGATTTGTGATAGTAATAATAGCAAATAGGCACCGTCCATTCGAGCAGATATGCCAATCGATGTGTGCAAAGACACTCTTTGCGTATACTTCCGCACCAAAGTTCCCGCTTCCCCGGTTTCTACCATGGTGTGTATCAAGGCACAGATTAGGCCAACCCGCTGTTATCCGAGCTCCATGAAAGAACTGAATGTGCATTGCTCCACCTTCTTCTCGCTGGTTGAGTTGAGGATTAAACGAGTAAGGCGGCAGCACTTACACTGATGGCCATCAACTCTTATCCACCAATGAGTCACTTCGACTGAGTGAAGCAGACCTGGTAGCCTTTTCGCATCTCTCCGAATCTCGTAGGAGAGATGACGTTGAAAAAATGCTAGCCTTGGATGCAAGGCTCAGCCTCCTGAAGACACCACACCTGGTAGGGCCGGGGTATGCAGACAAGCACCACGTGGAAACTACTGTATTATGTACTGCCAACATACTAGTTTTCCGACTAATCATCTTTTCAGCCGATATCATGACGTCCGGGCGATCTGCAGTATGACGAAGGGAAAGACTGGTTGGACTAGGTCATGAGACAGTGTAACAAAGCAATCCAATGATCAGACCGAGCAAGACTGGTCATATCTGTACCCGATGGTAACAATGTTGAGGCAGATCGACAGTTCTTGTGAGCCCAACCTGTTGGGCCGGTATGCAACCTGCAGTTCTCCTCGATGGCACGATGACACGGTTGTACCAGATCCTGGGGTGTACCTCACAATAGTACCGAACGGCGCGCTCTGAACTCGATTCATGTAGTGTCACTATGCGGGGAAGGATGTCAATGCAGAGATTGAGGCTTTGGTTGTTGTGATTCGATCCTGTTAGGCGTTGGGCCGTTATTAGGCCACTTGTACGCCTCACTTTCTCACCACGTCGACCTGTCACAATCTTCCCGATTTGACATCAGCAGGCAGCTGGCAGCCAATGATTAGAGATAGTTATTGTGCATCCTTCAATGTTCACATGGTGTTGGGGCGATGCGGGCGTACATGCAGATGCCGACGTATATATCTGTGACACAACTGCTGCAGATGGCCTCCAAGGACAGGGCTCCACGGGAAGTTGCATGTATGATAGATCCCTTATTGGATCATAAGGAACGTTTGGACCCCTCGTTTATTTCTTGAGTAAGTATGTGGCTTTGCTGCTGTTTGGCATTGCTCATTGGTAACTTAATGTGTAGAGTTTCACATCGTCACGTTAGAACGCCTTAAATCAACCCAACTTTATGATAACACATCTCGAATCACTTGATCTTTCTAATAAAGCCTGCCTAAATCAGACGTAAAAGCATCAATCCAAGCCAACCAATGTCGTTGAGCGGTAAGTTAGTCAAATGTGACAATCATGCCACAACTCGGAACCCAATTGAACACTCATCAATTGCATGTGATTCAGGCCTGGCACTGATTCTTCGCATACCTTGGCCTTCGAACATGTCTATTAAGAAGTAGTTGTAGGCTTTTCCCGGCGAACCCAAACTATTCGGCATCAAAGGCCGATCGGGACGGAGGAAGCACCGCCGGATGAGACCCACCTTTCCGGGATGTTGACGGAAGCAATATGTTGAGGAACTACAAGCATGCTTTGCCAGAACAGCTCAGACGGAAGATTTTAGGTTGCAAATATGTTACTCCATTATCTAATGCGATCTTGTTGCAAAAAAATAGACTGCTACCCCTTTCTCTATTTGTAATACTCAGCACAGGCTTCTTCACAACGCCATTATAGGATCATCAAACTCGATTGAACCCCTCGTGCTACTTCAATGTATCACCTAGACCGTTTACTATCCGTAATGGTGTGTGTGAGTGAAAGAACAAAGGGGGACAAGACGTCTCAATGAGATACTGTGGAATAACCCTCTAATCAACGAGCTCAACTAACCGCGTTGCTTCATATGTAACGTCTTGTTGTCACTTACTAGAATGCCGGCTTACGAGATAGAAATGCGTTCACAAAAGAGTCAATGTCAAAGAGAATGCGAGGTTCGTCAAAGTGCTTTTATACATGTAAGATATGTCCCTGAAAAAGCCAGAGAGCACATTCTATATACACAAACAGAAAATCATCTAGATAGATGCAGTTTCATCGCCTTCCACTGGGGAAAAGCGAATTCGGTTGCAAACATCCAAGAAGAACACAACGTCGCAGACGCAGGCGGTAATATCACTGAAACTCTTCCGAGTTTACAGGCTCTTCTTGGCGTTCTTCTTCATGGAGCGGCGGCGGCGGCGGCGGCTGCCAAAGATACAGACGACCCGTTGGCCAAGAGCGTGGGCGACGAGGTGTGAGTCCGGCCTAGCCTAGGACGGTCGGGTCGATCTCGATAGGCGCGCGATCTGGTGCCACCTGGAGATGGGATGGGCGGGACGTGGCCGGTGCCCAGCACAGCGATGGAGTGCGGTTGTTGAGGGTTTGGCTGTGGCACAGCGGCCACGGGGATGTGCGGTGAAGAGGCGAGACCGGGGTGAGGGACACTAGAAAAGTAACCGTCACTGGTCTCTGTAGGCCGACCTTCTTCGTTATAGTAAATATTACCGACATATGCAGGAACGACAGGGCGAGGGGAAGCCTTGGGGGCACGCCGGGGAATGTCAATGATAAGGGCCTCCTCGACGGTCTGCCCGCCGGGGTAGTAGGCGTCGAGTGTGCGTCCCATGGGCTCCTCGGGGCCGAGGTTGCGCTCTGGGTGTTGATCGCGAGGACGAATGCGTATATTGAGGTCGGGCGAATCGAAGGTCCGACCGAGGGAGTTTGCATATTTTCGAAGAATCATGTCGCGAACATCGTCGACGAGATCATCCTCGTTGACGGTAATGATGGTAGGCGAGGCATGAGGCCGCTGAACCCAGATCTTGCGTGTCACCATATTTGCGTCAATCGGTACGTATGTCGACTGATCGTTACCAGGCTCGTTGGCGGGCTGGTTATCGAGAAGTGTCTTGATTAATGTCGTCTGGCGGTTGGAGAGTAAGCTCTGTCGTCGCGGTGGCAGGCCCGGTCGCAATGCGGGCGAGGCAGGTGTCGAAGGAGCTCCTGGTGCTGGAAGCCCAAGAGATGGAGTAATGGCCGTCGTCGACGCAGATGTTGCCGTTAAGGGTGCAGTGGCAGTTGATGAGATGTTGGGAACTGAACCGGGACTCAACAGGTCGTCATCATTGTGTCCTGTAGCTCGGGCACCAGCCAAGTCGAAATCCTCGAGCGCTTGGGGCTGCGCGGTCGGAGAAGCGGGCGACTCGGGGGACGCGACCTCGTGAATCCGGCCGAGATTGGAGCTGGCCTGTCTCGGCTGTGATGGTGATGATGGGGGCAGCGACGAATCTGATGGCTTGAGTACGAATAGAGGAGAGTTCAACGGCAAAGGATGAGGTTGTGGTGGATGCGAGGAGCCTTGCAGATCGTCCTCCTGTGGGGTCTGGTCGCTGGAGCTAGCGGCGGTTTTAGGAGGCAAGGCGCCGAGGCTCTGCTGGTCTCCAGGCGCCGCCGGCTGTTTCAGCGCTGCGCTGGTGGTTGTGGATGTGGAATGGTCGGTAGCGGGTGGGACCGCCGCCTCAGGGGAGCTGGAGCTTTTTGAACCTTCTTGGGAAACCTCAACGGTTGCAAAGTCGATGCTCTCGCTCGGTCGCCGTGAGCCATCGGGTGTCGCTGTCATGCCACGTCGGCTGCTCGTGGTGCCTCGAGAATGACTGACAGCCCGACGAGAAGAACGGTCCCCCTCGACGACATCACGGCGATGGCGACTTCGATCTCGATCCCATATATGGCGGCTGCCAAACGACGACGCGGTATCCGCGATGCTCGGATTCGACGATGCTAGCGATGCCGCAGTCGAGTGTCGTCGAGTAAATTTTGCTCGCAGGCGAGAAGCAATATCGGAAGCCCCCATTAGAACGACATGGGCCTGCTTCGTGGGCAAGAATTCGGGGGGTCGTGGAAGCTGTAGCTCAGGCTGGTACAGCAGGGAGAGTAAGACAACGATGAGGGGATGCCAGTTGTTGACGATTATGACAAGGAAACAGAGAAAGGAACACTCGGTAGAAGATGGACAAAGAAGAAGAAGGAAGCCGGTCAAAAGAGTGAAGACGGCGACGTGGGTAGTAGACAGTCGCCTCGTTCGACAGTGGAGGGTATCAAGGATGTGTGCTAACAACGATTTAAAAAAGGGATAAGAAGGAAGCATACAATGAACAGATAAGTCAAAGATGGAACGAATGAGGGAGGGAGGGGAAAAGAAGAAGAAGAACACCGTTGATCATGATTCGGAAAAGGGTGCGTATGATGAGGGATGGCTGTCGATGCTCTCTCTCTCTCTTTTTGGGCTGGGCTGTCAAGATGCTGGCGATTGCGCACTTTATTTAGTCTGGGTATGGGTAATCTTAAAGCCAAGGCCAGCACGGAGCTGGAGCTCTACAATAATGCACCAGTGTGTCCATTCAACGGCCACCCGAGCGTCTCCATCAGACAGGGGTCTTGTTGTTTTCCAAGGCTCTCTTCATCCAGGCCTCGCCTCATACTTCACCTGTCACAAGAGATGATCAACCAAGCCCCCCCGCTGTCCGGACCGTTGGGTCTCCATCTCTTCCGGGAATATCTGGACCCGTGGTTTGCCAAGCATTATTCCCTCGTTGGATTGATTGAGGTTCTCTGAAGAGAACCCACTCGAGGTTTTGTTTTGTCACATCTCACATGCACCGTGTCTGCCGCTGTCTGAATCAAGAGACCAGGAGGTTAGTTAGTTAATCCTGAAAAGTGAATGTCCAAGGCACACCTTGTGACCCGCTAACAGTGGAATATTATTGTACACTGCCATACGGAGATAGGTATCTCAGGGTTAACGTTAGGTGTAAGTGCGATTCGGCGACTCCCCTCGGCCGAGAGGCGTTTGCCTGGTTGGTCTAATTCGACCACCCATAGACTTGGCCCTTCTCAACTGGATGACAAACCTCCGGCCGCCTTAAGCGCTGGAAAGAGAGTGCCGGATGCCAAGACATGAGCATGCTATTGAAGCATTATGTATCGCTCATTTACAACACGGACACGCAGGCAATTCTTAGTGTGTGTGTGCGATATTCAACTCCTCACTGACTTCGCCATTCTGTTGGGTGGCTTAATGTTCCTTACGTGCGGGACCCTGGATCTTTCGTCTTATCACTGGTAGACGATTATCTTAGGGCTATGTGGTGTGCCATTGAAGATGAGTAGCCATATGAGATATAAGATCAAGTGAAGGATTCAGTTCAGCTATCATATCGTTAAATAAATTGTAAGCGAAGTACTCGAGGTAGTTGCCAGAGACTCGTGATTGCTTCAGTATTATTTAGTTAGCAAAATGACAAAGTGGCAAAGAGACTGTCTGCACTGTGTACGCACTGTCCGCTTCAAGATACTCGCCATCTTCAACTAACGTTAGAGGCAACATCATCAGCGACTTTCGTCGACCGCGGTCCCACCCTCACGTAGAGCACATTCACTCAGCGAAATGGCTCCAATATTACCTCACCAGGTAGAAGTCCCCGACAAACCCATCCCTCGTGGGTCTAAATCTCCAGAGCGAGTTGCGCGGATTCAATCGCAAAATCGGCGCCGCGAGTTTCTAGCACGACATCCAACATATTTCGATAGCCTGGAGCATGAGCTAGCCGGTACAACTCGTCGAGTGTCTCTCCCACGCACCAACTGACTTGGAACCAGACCCTGTTCTCTATGAGCGACTAGTAAAGAGGTTCCAGACAGCTTCGGAGCGCGAAGCCGAGGGTAAGGCAAAGGGCTACGGCAGGACCCTCGAAGCCGACCTACAGCGGGGAGAATCCAAGCTCTCGCGACTGAAAGAGTCCAACGGCGCAGACATGGCAACCCACGCCACGGTGAACCCAGAAGGAGACATCGAGTATCCTTGGGAGAAGCCAGCAGCGGACAAAGCGCAGGGTCTGCAGCTGTGGCATGCCTTTCTCGAGGAACGCTTCGTCCACGGTATGGACGAGGACTTTGACTATCAGCCTGTCGACGCGGATGAAGATCTCGACGTTGTGGTCAAGCGAGAAGCTCAAGATGCCTGGTTCGAAGATGAAGAGCCGAGTTGGGTCGAGGGTGACGAGCCTCCAAGCCGGATACAGGGTGAAACTGGTATCCAGGACTTTTAGCATTGCCACGGATACAAGCCTTTGGCCTGATATTGTCTTGTTGGCTCGGCGTTGCTCAACAAGAAATTGTGACATCAGTCAAACGCTCTTGGTGAAGGCAAGGCAAACAACCACTATCGGCAATCTACCGGCTGTATCGGACTGAGCCTCCATAAAGTCCCCTCGGCTCAACCAGTCTCAGAGTCCAGTATCACGGGAAAGAGAAGTCATTGGGTCGGCATATCGTAGTCGAGACAAGCCTGCCTTCGTTCTTGGCGCTACCCTGGAGCGACGTCGGACATCCGAGTTTTCTATACACGAGGAGCCTCGCAGTCGAAACCGAGTATCTTATAGTGAATAATGGCGGAAATATCAAGTCCGTGGTATCGAGTATTCACTCGGACCGCTCACACCTCAGACGCGGCATCACGTTCAATCCACCCCAGCCCGCCGCCTTCACCTCCGCCGGGTTGCCGAGCCGCTATTCCGACAACAGCAACCCACCTTCTAGAGACCACAAGAAGCCTTTTGGATCTCACATACATTCTTGAGCTCTGGCCGACTGTTGTAGGCGGGATGGAAGTCAGGTCCGGGTAAATACAATGCGGTATGGCTGGTTAAATTGGGTAATTCGTGGGGATTCCAGCAGGGAAGAACAGACGTACCAATATGGGACCACACTTAATGCTAACGTATATAATAACCTGTTACTTGACCTTTACTGAGCTCCGATACCACTCATAACTCCTCGTCATCAGACTCCTAGCTAATAGTTAGTCACTGGCTCAAATCAACACCATGGCCCCCCTCATCACAAACATCTACACTGCTGATCCCTCAGCCCACGTCTTTAACGGCAGAATCTACATCTACCCCTCCCACGACCGCGAAACAGACATTCAATTCAACGACAATGGCGACCAGTATGACATGGCCGACTACCACGTTTTCAGTGTAGACAGTCTTGATCCCAAGGGTGAAGTCACCGACCACGGTGTAGTCCTCAAGGCCGAGGACATCCCTTGGGTATCCAAGCAGGTCTGGGCGCCCGACGCTGCCGAGAAGAACGGAAAATACTACTTTTACTTCCCAGCTCGGGACAAGCAGGGTTTATTCCGCATCGGTGTTGCGGTGGGGGATAAGCCCGAGGGACCCTTCACGCCGGACCCGGAGCCGATCAAGGGAAGCTACAGTATCGACCCGGCATGCTTCGTCGACGACGACGGACAAGCATATCTCTACTTCGGCGGTCTCTGGGGTGGCCAACTGCAGTGCTACCAAAAGGGCAACGATGTCTTTGACGCAGAGTGGCAAGGTCCACACGAAGTCAGCGGCGAAGCCGTCTTCGCTCAGGGGCCGAGGGTAGCTAGACTCACCGACGACATGCACCAGTTCGCAGACGACGTCCAGGAAATCACTATAATAGCCCCCGAGACCGGCAAGCCGATTCTGGGCGACGACCATGATCGACGTTTCTTCGAAGCTGCGTGGTTGCACAAGAGAGGCGATGTCTACTACTTCTCCTACTCCACGGGCGATACTCACTTCCTCTGCTACGCAACTGGCACGAGTCCCCTCGGACCCTTCACTTATGGTGGCCGTATCTTGGAGCCGGTGCTTGGATGGACGACCCATCACTCCATTGTCGAGTTCAAGGGCAAGACGTATCTCTTCTACCACGACTGCGAGCTTAGCAAGGGCGTGGATCATCTCAGGTCCGTCAAAGCAAAGGAAATCTTTTACGATGACGCGGGCAATATTATTACTACAACGTCAGACTGAACCTCTGCAGATGATGGAGGCACTTGTTGTGAAATCACAAACTGGTAGTTGGCACGATGATTATAATGCTATTCCTTTCCAGATTCAGTACTCTTCGTTGTCGTGATTCATCCATACCTCAAACTAATATACATGCGTACCCAGAGACAGAAGCTCAACCATCGCAGCACCCCCATTCGTAGATGTTTCAGCTGGCAACGCCAAGACGAAGCTTGTTTAGAGCCTCCTCGTACTTGGCTGGGTTGTGGTCAAGTAACATGCTCGTCCCAAACCTCAACTCTTTGAAGCGCGCCTCAACGTCCTTGACATATTTCAACACAATCCTTTGCGCCGGTCTGCCGATGTGATCTTCATCAAAAGGGAGGAAAGCATCACGCCTCAAGACTCTATGACTCTCTATAGTAAAGACTTCTCCGGGGGGCACAAGCTTTCGGTTTGTCATGCCTTCCCTCAATCCTTCTAAAACTGAGTAACCCCATTTAGAAGTATCCCCTGAGGGAACCGAGGGTAGTCCACCATACCACTTGTCTGCTACACCTGTCTGGAAGGCTTGCCATAGTCGTTGACGAATCTCGGCCTTGGCTTGTTGCTGGTCATTCTTGAAGGCCAGTGCAACTGCCTGAAAGTCATGTAGCAGTCCTAATGAGAGGTAGGGGACAATGTCGTTTCCGTGGATAACAGTGGTGATGAGGCCGCGAGTCCGAGTGCGAAGAGAGGCAGACATTGTACCAGGTGGACCGTACGCATAAACATGGATCGGGCGCCTCGGAGGCAGGCTAGAATGGATGGGGAGTAGGCCGTCAGACTTTTGGTCGCCAACTGACCTGTCCGGTGCGTCGGTAGCTGTCACAAAGCCAGTGCCAGTCGGATTTGGCTCAGAGAGCATTACTCCAAGGAGTGCTGTTACTGCCCCTCCGAGGGAATGCCCACAAAGAACAAGCCCGTAATCTGGAAACTCGAGTAATGCTTCCCGTAGCATGACCAAGACACGCCTATCGCCGCCATAAAGCAAGCGGCGGGCGGATGCATGAACACCTTTGTGTACCTTGTGGCCGCGTCCACGCCAAGTCAGGATGTCGTAGTCACAAGTCATGTCAGCCAAGACATCTTCAAACCCAAGGGTACCCCGACAGGCCATCACAACTGCTTTTGCATCATGATCTAGTGAAATGTAATGCACAAGAGGTACACCCGTTCCAGTCGATCCGCTAGCGTCCGACCCTCCTTGGGGATCAACAAACGAGGCTAGGAGGATGCTGTGGCTATCAGACTCGGTATGATGAACAAAATGTCGAATATCTCTGTGAGTACTATCCCACACTCTCAAAAGAGGCATTTCTTTGGATATCCCCATGAACTTGAGAAATGCGGACCCGTAGGAAGCAGAGGAGAACCGCATATATCTCGTAATGTTACGAAGCACATGTGCCTGGGGGAATGTGCCATCAACTATGCCATCATGCCGAAGGCCACCAAGAGCACCGGTAGCGGTATAGGCACTTTTCTGGTGATAGTACGACAAAACCAAGGATGATTGGGAGTCATTGGAGGCCATACTGTAGAGACTGGGGACTTTTCGAACGACTCGGCAATGACTCACAGATAGCTGGGGCGAGCCAAGTAAGCCTCCCTGTTGAGAGCTCCTAGTCCAGGAACTATCGATCGCGGTGCCGCTCAGGGAGACATGGGGAGAATGGTTGGAAATGCCACCGACTGAATGGACGGAGTAGGTATCTGTCTGTGACACCATAGAGTCTGGACGACGCTCATGCACAGAGACATAACTTGCACGAGAAGAGCTGCGCGAGACCAATCCAGCCCTCTCGCTGGGAGTTTGCTCCAGCGAACTCCGAGGACTGATGATCGATATGTTGCTGGCTTTCGTGACAGTTGAAGCTCTTGGCCGAGGTCTTGATTTGTTGTCATTTGATGGTGCTTCTTTATGCCAAATGTTTGATAACGAATTACTACCTTCCCGGAGGACCTGCCTTAGGCCTGTCTTTTTCTCCGCTATTTGGGGAACCGTAGAGGAGTCTGTCTTCCTTTTTGGTAGAGCTTTCTTTGCAGCTGACAAGCTCTCACGTGAGCCATTAGATTTGTTGCGAGTGTGGCCTGGGTTGAAGGGAGCTCGAGCCCTCTTTTGGTTTGCCTCAAGTTTTGGCCTCTGGGGTTCGGTTGGCGATGTTGGTGGTGAAATCGGAGAAACTCGTGATGATTTCCCCTTTTCTTCCCGGAGAGTGTTACTCCTTGCCCTGATGGTTGCTTGCGAGGAGCCTCGAGATGGCTGCTCATTAGAGCTCTTGGCAATTCTGGAGCATCGTGGTGGAGGCGATACGGCACCTGGTGTCCGAGTCTTCTTGGGCATCTTTGACGGCTGTTTCGCAGGCGGTACGTGGGGAGGATCGTCACTGGGTAACTCGAGTACGGAAGGAGGAGAATCTTGGCGGCTTCGAAATGAGGTGTCCCCCGTCCTTGATCTCTGTAGTTTGTAGACGACACGATAACTCGAAGCATCGGCAGGTCCATCCGATAGCCCACTGGACCGATCACCAGCTTGTCTGTGAGACCCCTTTGTCTCGACGATTTCTGCGCCAGGAAGCGGTGGAAACGGGAAGGGGCTGGGCCCATCGACATCGATAGTGATGGTCTGCGTCGAAGAAACTGAATTTGAGATGGAGACGGAGGTATTTGGAGGTAGTACTTTGACCATCTCGTCTTTGAGTCGGCACACAACGGTCTCTTCGTCGTCGACAGGAGATGACTGGTGTGAATTCAGTGCTTCTGATGGGAACTCACTAGGACTACTGTCTCGTGATGATGACGGTCTCGGCTTCGAATCGAGATGACTTCGGGTAGTATGCCCCTGAGAGTCAACCCGTTCGCCGTCATCCAAAACGACAACGTCCCAGATTACTTCCTCATAGCCCTGTCTGCGTTGCTCCTCATCAACGATTTTCCAGCACCACCGTTGCAAGTAAGCCAGAGCGCATAAGCCAAGGATCAGATCCATGACGCCAACGGCTTCTCCTTGCACCCCTGTTGCAGGATCACGAAACTCGCGCCGAATCAAGGTGATGATGCTAGCGATGGCACGAGAAGAATCGGTAGAGCCGAACAGTTGGTCGAGGGAGGAGAGAAGTAGTTGTGAAAACCCTGATGCCACCGAGAAGGTTGTGCTGGTGAGATGGAAGCCAGCGCTCGTCCAGAAGACAGCCTGTGACATAGCATGGTGGAGGTTATCAAGACTTCGTTCGACAATGGACTCTGCTTCGGCCGTGGCTAACTCGTTGCGAGATCTGGTAAGCGTTTCTTTTCCAGCGCGACTAAGAACCGTTTCCACCATGCTGCGAGCGAGTTCCAAGGATGACAAAGTGGTGACCTTGGCAGCACCGAGGCCATAGGAGCCAGCGGTTGAGCTGAGGCGAATGGCCAAACATGTTGAACGTGTTGCGAGACTGACTGCGTGAGCCACTGGAGACGGAAGTAGAGTACGGCCTGGTTGCGGAGGCACAGGCTCAGCGTTGGACGAGATATTGCTGCTGTCCATGGCACAAGGAATATCACTGAGGCTCAACTGGAGACGTCAAGTATGTAGACAAGTCGATCGAGTGAGAGAAAGCGTCATATAACTAAAGTGCGGAAGCCTGGGATGTTAGTTGTGCACTCTAAGGGTCAACTTCCGATAGCACAGACCTAAGGAGGTTCGGAAGCCAGACGACATGGTAACGATGGTGGCCGCCTCACGGTTATCAACGCCAATAGCATGACCGGAATGTTGATAAGATGCGTGGCAAAGGACGTATGGCATGTCGTTGAGAGCTCGGTTGGGTGACATGGAATAGCAGCAAGGAAGAAATCTCATATCGATGTGAAACATATTTGCATGTGATCGCAGGGGCGATGGCTCAGCGAAAGGACGTGCCTTCCATGTGACCCTTGAAGCCTCCTCCTAGCATAATCTACCCTTAAATTATAGCACGGCCTTTATGGAGTATTAATGTCATGTTCCGTGTGACATCTTGGCCTCAAAGCACATTTGGCATCTAGAGGACGTCGCAAAGGCTTTGTTAGAGTTTCCTTCCTGACTTCATTTGGACCGTCTCCCTCGGATGTAAGTTACCCTCATCAATCAAGCCGCCAATTTCGGGTGTTCCTGGATGTCTTACACAAATAATCTCTGTGCGTGACAGTATATCCTCGACTAAGATTATGCGATAGCATACTCGAGCTGAATCGACACGAGTTTGTTTACTTTCGAAAACCGAGCAGAGGGAGCGAGGTCCAGTCAGCATTTGCCCTTCCATTGACTGCCTTAATAGAGAGAGAGACCCAAGCTCATGGATCGAGGGGGCCATTTCGTCACAGGCCATGAAAACGACAGGGATTGACTAAGACTCAACAGCCGCGGGGAACCAGCTTCAAATCAGAAACAGACGCCCCTTGACCACTTCATTCAATTCAACTTCTGAGTGAGCCTACACCACGGTCTCAGAGTGAGGAAGAGGGAGGCTTCAATTTCCAACCAGGTATGGAGTATTACTGTGGCTCACAAACATGTTATGGTCCCTGAAAAGCACAAGCAACTTAGAGCCCCTTGCACAGCCGCACGCCAAGAGACCTGAGACTAACAGCTGGGAGCTGTTACGGAGCGCTTTGCTTAGGCCCTGATCTTCTCGTGATATAACGCAGTTTTTAAATATATATTATAGAGCCTAAATACCCACCTTTCTCGATTAAGTAGTTATTTTTAAATT